>VMBQ01001057.1:114815-150925 GCA_007657795.1 Dreissena rostriformis | reverse complement strand
TAAGTAAATAGCAGCAAGTAGACGAAAAGAAACACATGAATGTAATATATATATATGCCATGAATACGATTCACAGAAAAGTATGTCAAATGTGTTATTGCGAATATCGAGCTTGGGTCGTGTAAACTAAATGATGTATACACAATTTATTAAGTAACTAACAACAACTTGAAATCATCAAACAAATGAATTTAATAGATGTGTTATACATACAATTAAATCATGCAACTATATAAGATTGATGTGCATCACTTACATTCAACATTTAAATGGAAAGAATGTTCTGAGTCACCGCTGATCGACGTTTTAAACGAATCAGTGATCGAATATCGTAATTTGCAGGTATAATTGCCATCGTTCTCCCGTCTGACGTTTGTAAAGTGTATAGTGTTGTTTGTCTCTGACCAATTGTTGTCTCCCTGTCTCATCCACGTGACCACCGTGTTTATGTTTTGTTGTGTACAAGTAATGTTAAAAGAATCATTCTCCTGTACATAATATGTGGCATCGAAAACAAACGTAGGCTTTTCTGGAAACATCAATGATGATATGGTTATCCTTGTTTTATGAAAATGGAACAATTCAAGGGAGCATACCTATTGCCGCGCTACGTCAATTATAAAGCACATATTTGAGCAAAAAATATTCTAGCGATCACTTACGTAAAACATTCACATTAAGACGTGTGCACTCCAATCCATGCTTCGATCCACCGACTGTTGGTATCATGTGGTTCTTCGCGCAGCAGATGAGTGTCGTGTTTTGTAATGCGCCAACATTACGGATTTGCAATCCGTCGTGTTCAGTCGTACTATTCAACAGTTTCCAATAAATCCGAGGTGATGGTTTTCCTGAACTAGTACAGACAAAGTCATAGTCGCTTCCATCGATGAGGTTGATATTCTTTAAAATGCGAGAACCTCTGTAACTTATGATCGGTGATGTTGGTGGTGCTAAAACATAATTATGTTGAATATAAATATTAATGTATACGTAAAATGATTAATACAACACATGCTATGCACATACATGCATAAACATTTATTGTCAACTAAACTTATAACATGTATTAGGTAATAATTATTCTGTTTACTTTCATAAAGTATTGAATTGAAAACAAATCTTACTGAGAATTTCCAAATTAAGATATCTATCGTTTTTCCCATATCCCTCGTTGTTGTCTGAGGATTTCATTTGATTTTCCAAAGCACATTGTAAAATCCCAGCACCATTGGGGTCAATGTTCGTAAGGTTTAGAAACGCCCCATTTTGTTGAGAATGTCCATGGTGCCACGTGACGGTTGCCGACGGGTTGCTGTTTCCCAAACACTCTACGGACAGGTTACTTCCTACTAGTATACTTACAGTTGAGTTAATGTATTGTCCTCCTACTTTGAACAAGGGTTTGTCTGGTCCATCTGAAAACCAGTACAGGTTTTCACAAATGCAATCCATGGTTATGTTCTTTCTGTGACATTTATTTGCATACAGTCTTTTAAATAATGCAGTTTTAAGAATAAATCTGGAAACAAATACGACAGTTTCGTTTCTACTAAATTGCACAAAACAGTGTTGAATGCAACCAGTATATGTAGTTTTACATTCTTATTATGATGTACACTGATAATAAACAGTTTATTGAAATCATTTTAAATGTACAGCATCTGCACTTAATATTCCAGTGGGTCATAATATTTATGAAATGTCCATAGATTATCCAAATTAGCAATTATTCTTTAAGTTTATCAATTAAATTGTCCCTCATTTAGGTATGTTTAGGATGCTTCAAAACGAAATTTCGATCAAGAATGGTTGCTTTGTTGCCCTTTAACGTGAAGTTATACTTACATAACACGTAAAGTATTGTCCTATCTGAAACAAGGTATCTGTTTTCCCCAATTACATTTGCCATACAGTAAAGGTTCCACCCATGGTATTTCCGTTCGGGAACAATACTCAGGGTACTGTTGACACTCTCTTTTGCTGAAGCCTGTGTTTGTGTAAGCGCGTTAGAGCGATCACCTGATTGACCACTTTCAAGGTACCACGTGAACCATGCCACAGCACTATCTGAACGTTGACACGTGATGTTGAAGACTGAACCAGCAATAACAGTGCATCGTCTATGGCATGGATTCAGTGTAAGCTTAACGCCATCTGACGAACTTGTAACGACACCTTTAAACGACGAAGTTTAATATTTGTTAATCGTATATTTTTGTAATGTAACAATGAAACATGTTGTGTTTTTGTTTGCAGTATTTTTTTTATGATGTGTTTACCTCGAACTAATCAGAAAATTGCTGTCCTGCTGGCGTAACTGGAGTTTTATTGAGTTTATATTTTAGTGTTATTTGAAAAATGTAAATAAAGCATTTCCTAACAACTTAGCCTTCATGTTGGATTAAACATACGGTAAATAATAAAACGCATACATAAAAACATGGATATTTGTACACTACATGTGTTCATGTTTTGTGTTTTTAAATTTTGTTTTAAGGTATATGCATTTGTGTTTACACATGCATTCATCTAGTGTTATCAATGGAATGTTCCTGAAATTGAACACGAATTTGTTAATGTCGTGCAAAGAAAGATGAATATTTCCAAACATTAGAACATGGAAATTGTTTTTGAACGAGAAATTATTTAGATTTTGACAACTCCAAATGTTTATTCATTTGCCGTAAAAGTACAGATGGGAACTAAACATAATATGTATTCCATTAGTTTAACCTTGTATCCAAATAAAGAATACACCACGAATAATTCCAAACATTCTGAAAACTGTTATGTGTTTGTCATCGCTCTTTCCCAAGCCTTTTAAACAGTTTTGTAACAAGGAATGAATGACTTTCATATAGTGTGTCCGTCTTCCGGTGATTGTTATTGGTATTATTACAAGCCGGAATTTATTTAGCATTGTGTAAGATATTCGTGGATAGTAAACACACGTTAAGATGAGAAACAAATGCCTTTTCTTCAGTCTTGAATTAGAAAATAATTAAACATAAAAAACTGTTACACGGAAGTTCATATGCCAAACTTGATGTTCGAATTGTTGGAATATCGTCTCTACTTAATACTGATATTTGTCTAGTAAATGTGTTAATATACGGTGTTTTTTTGCTGTAATACAAATGTAACTTGTCTTGTCTTGCTTGGGTACAGCTGTAATAAGTGTGGACGTTATATTAACATAGTTACAACTTCAATATTGAATATGTAGTGCGCATGAATGTTTGTAATATCGAGTTACTTTTGGAATAATCTACTTGCCAAATAACTTCTTAATAAAACAAACATCCTAACAAAGAACCTTTAAAAAAAAGAACCTCTTAATAAAGATCATAGTATAAAGGACCTCATAATAAATGACATTTTGGAGGCGAACGAGGAGTTTCAAGTCGTTTAAATTAGTTACAGTAGTAGTTATTATTGAGCATCCACAACCCAATACGTGATATTGCACGAATACGAGATAAATAATCGATATTGTCATTCATTGTTCTTAACTTTCAAGACGTGCCATGTGTTTCCTCGCATCTGGACAGTTCTGACAACGCCTATGACAATGTGTATGATGAAATTGTTGATCAAAACGTTTGAAGAAGCATTGCAAGAAGCAAAACACGCTGATTATGAAGATCATAAATTGTTGAATAGGAACGGAAACGGGTTAACAATACGTAAAGAAATAATCATAAATAGATGTAAGGATTTCAATAATCGCACTTAATTCGCTTACGTTAATACACTGGGAATGCTTAAATATGAGTGTATGTTAGTATTATCTCTACCAAGATGTAATGTCTTATGACTATCTTAAAGTTGTCTTGTTTGCAATATATATACTTTATCACTTTATTATACTTATTGCATTTATGGAAATTGGTTTGGAATCAGTTTGCTTTTTTTATTTTACCGTTCGTCCTTTGCTATATGTTACGGTTCGCTCTTAATATCATGTTTCACAAACTTCCTCATTCATCTGTATTTTTATTTTGCAGAAACAATGGTTTTTGGATTAAATGCAAATGAAAGTCCCACGGTCCATCGATACGCATACCCGTGATATATTGTCCTTCGACCAAAACATGTCATGTGGATAATTTAGGAGCCGATGGGTTCATGCAACTAAACTGGAGTTTTGTTATGAATACCATTATTACACCTTTTAGTTTGCTGTCATGCCTGCGGCCTCAGGCCTATACGGATGTCTTCAGCTCAATAACAAAGCCAAAATGAATTCAACTAATTGATAAAATTTTACTTTTATATATAATACATGTTGTTATAAGAAAAAAAGTGAATACTGCATTTTTGTTATTAAACGTTGCGTAGATAACGGTTTCACACAAAAGTTCGTTCAAAAACAGAACATTAGTTTGTTATGTTTACAGTTTACAGTTTATTAAACAATACATAAGGCTAAAAGCCCAAGTGGACAAAGTAAGCAAACAGTAATTAAATATTTGTATTTACGCCCAATTTTATTACAGCAATACATTACATATCAAATATACTGTATTTTACATATATAAGGTCTTCAAATGATAACTGTAATAATAATATGTAATAATAATAATACATTACAGTTAGCTGTACTAAAATACATGCCAATTATGTAACAATAGCATAAGCATTAGCATTAGCCCTTGCTTGCTACCTATACGAAACGAAAATATAGGCAGCCAAAAGGCTTTAGTCACAGAAAAATATTGAATTAATATTTAATATTTAATTAAACTGATATTATTAAATGTCCGTAGCTAAACAAACATGCAAAACAAATGTTATGAATCTGTCCAAACTCCGTCATCTATCTTATTACGTATTATATCTAATGAATGATATTGTGCATTAGATAACTGCATAACTGCATGTTTATTGTACACCAATTTATATTAAAACGCTGTACATTCCTCGATAATAAGATCTGTGTCTTTTGTATTCACGTAATCACCAACCGTGATGGTATTTTCGTCAGGAAGACCAGTCGTGTAATCATAATATCCGCCATAACCCCATCTATGTGCGTAGTCTGGCGCAGCAACATCGTGTGGACAGTCCTTTTTATTCACCACAGAACCATTTACGTAGATGGCGTCCGATGATTTCTTAGACGATTCATTTCTGGACGCAGGTGAAAACGAATGGGCTTTCTTCAACGCTTCGTGGCTGTTCAATTCATCTCCTCTTGGAGAGTTTGGTTCACTCTTTGCCGACTTCAAAGACCGGCGTTCTAGTGAAATGCTGGTCACGCCGGATATTGTGTCTTCGGCGTTCAACCTCGATGTCAAAGCATCCAGACTTTCCATGGCGTCCTTCAAGGAGTCCGTGGTCGTCCACCGGGGAATTCTCGGCGTGGTGCAAGTACTCCATATGGGAGTCTTAGAAGGATCCTCGTCGTTGACCGAGTAACCAGTGTTGATAAAACCCAGGCCAAAACTGCTTTGGAATTCGTAGTTGTTTTCGGATTGGTCGCTCTGTGTGCGTCTATGTGTGTTGTAGCCACTCGGGATATCATGATAGAACTCTAGGCTCAACTCCTGCGTGTCGTACAGTTTACTGGATCTTCTGAGAGTGTCGTATAGCCTATGCTCTATTAAATGACTGCAATGAAATAATAACATGGGAGGTAAGGAATCAGTAAGATTTGGTGAATTTTATGACAAACTAATAATTAAAATTGAATACATAAATTCGTATTATGTGTTATAGCATTCAATTTATATTAACTTCAAATAAATAAATGGATAAGTAAGTTAGCTTAAATAACATGTTTCGTACATTCGTTTGACATAGTCCCAGTAAAGAAACACAAATGCATGAATACGGTACATATAGCCGCGCTCTAGGCTTAATGCATGACAGACAGTCATTATAGTTTATTAACGTCTCACTTTTGTACATATAACACAGTAAAGCAGTTCAAAATCATAATATCATATATGTTCAAAACCACTCTTAAATAGTTACGGGAGACGAAAATGTATGGAGATACGGGGAGTTGAACCCCGGGCCTATCACATGCGAAGCGAGCGCTCTACCACTGAGCTATATCCCCTTCCATTAGCGTTAAGTGTCGTCCCATATAAGGTTGTGCAGTCCACACAGACTTATCAGGGAGGACACTTTTCGCCTGATACGATTTTCGATTAAACGAGACTTAACTTAAACAAAAAACTACATAGAAGCCGAAAAGTGGCGTCCCTGATAAGCCAGTGCGGATTGCACAGGCTAATTTGGGACGACACTTAACGCATAAGCATTACGTCTCCAAGAGATAGGCTCAATTATTTAGCATAATTAATAAATAAATTACTTTTTCCACTGTCGGCAAATGATGACTATGGCGATCAGTCCTCCAACGAGGATTACGCCGGCCACTGCAATCAGGCCTATTTCCGCCGGCGATATCGAGCCGTCGGCGTCGGTCGGGATCGCAGATAGAGACATGTAGGTGTGGAAAAGGTCCTGAATCTGAGCCCAGTTGTCGGTTATTGACCTGAAGAATACGTCGCATGTCGAAATGTGAAGAAAAGTATAAGCAGAAATATGGAATAGGTGCATCACTTTTGTATTTTGTTTTAAAAACAGGATGGTATAAATCGCACATGCTCAACTTCATATCATTAGGAAAATGCCTGCAAGTTTGAATGTTGTACGTTGACAAGTGCAAGAGAATGCCTTCATACAAGTGTGTGTCAACGAACAGACGGACAGCCACGCATGGTAATCCCAGTACCTCTCTTTATTTATTTACGGTTAGGGTAAAATAAATCGAGTGTGAACAATAAAATGTACACAGGGAAAATGATGGTATTTATATTCGTTTTCGTATGAATGTGTATTGGCAAGCATATGTCATCTAAACAGTCGAACAAGATCTAGAGTTTTAAAGTTGAGAAAGACATTACATTTACACAAAACATAAACGATTCATAAACACACAAGGTTTTACGTGCACAAATCATGGCAACGGAAAAGGAAAAAGTGAGCCATAATTACTAAACTCAAACATTGTTATATTAATCAAGTCAGTGATCTTAATAGCTGTTCTAAAAAGGAGAATTGTGCATGCGTACCTTTGGAAGTCGCCGAGTGGAACCGCTGCATTAGTTGAATTAAACGCACCAACTTGAATCACCGACCTGTAATGCAAGTTTGTTCCAAGTAATGCAAATGTCAAACATAACACAATTAAAGTTATAGTTGTTCTCTAGAAAAACTGCACGATACAAACAAAGTTTAAACCACATCATGCGAAAATGTCTCTATTTGCATATGAGGCCAGCTTAGCTCTTGACCACCCTGCGAAACCGCGCAGACTGGTAAAGCTACCATGTCCGCTATAAAGTCACGCAAGGTTTCGTGGTCTCATTAAGGTAGCCCATGAAAAACTGCGCAAATGCGCAAGCTAGTCTAATGCTTCGCTTGCCGCATATGACATACGACACATTGTTGCGTGACGTGGCTCATGTGTCCTCTTTATCAAGCCTTTTTATCTTGTGTCTGTAAATTAATCATTTAATAAAGTTTGTAATCGATTCCCAATCAGACTTTGACTTTAATTAGCTCTTACAATATAGTTTCTAAATTTGAATATTTATATCGTTCATTTTATCTGAATTACATATTGAATGAAGGGTACAATTGGTCCATCTTTTGATGAGAAATCTATTAAGTTTTTGGAACGTTGAACTCACATTATAATTCCCATATGGTCCTTTCTCTCTTCTAAGTATGTCATCTGCACATTGTCAACTTGGAGTAAACGCGCCATCGAACTTAAAACAAAAAACATGATTCGATTTTAACAGGTATAATACAAATGGGCAATACCAATAAAATAGTATAATCCCGTTTCGATGAACAATACCACACAAGTAGCAATATACAAACAAACATCCAGCCAAAACTTTGTATAAGTACCTATTGTTTTATTCAAATTACAAAAAAAAATGTATTATTAGAATCAATTTAAGTCCTTTTTCAAACCTGTATATATATAAATTAATATTAAGCATATGCAACACATTGCTAATTGTAACAAAATACATTTAAGGAAAGCTGAGTTAAGCCAATACCTTTGGAGTTTTTCAGATTGTCGTCTGAACGTTTGCTTATCTATAGGAGCTGGTATTTCTACAGTCCCATCTTCATGTGCGCGCAGAAATGAAAACTGAAATTTACAAGACATTTAGGAAAATGAAACTCGAGAAACATCACAGAAGACGCTTTTCATTCCATCCCATCGTCTTTTATTTTAGTCGCTTAATGTATTGCCTTAACGATACAAGAAAAAACATT
Organism: Dreissena rostriformis; assembly: GCA_007657795.1. Lineage (NCBI taxonomy): Eukaryota > Metazoa > Mollusca > Bivalvia > Myida > Dreissenidae > Dreissena > Dreissena rostriformis. The sequence goes on along the minus strand of VMBQ01001057.1, from coordinate 142,609 downwards.
TAACACAACACATCATTTTAAAAACAAGGTCAATAAGAAACTGAGGTTACTACCTTGGAACGGTCACGGATAGGAATTGAATGTGTATTCAAACAATACTATCAAAATGCTAGTTTTATCTTTATAATTTCCTTAACAGTGTTTCAAGTAGGACGAAATATCGTGTACTGTTTTCACTGTCCTTCAACTCCACGGTAGTTCATTACATTCGGATTCTGAAAAACGGTTGTGATACTTAAATAAAACATGAGTCCCGCTCTGAGAAAACGGGTTTAAGTGCATGTGCGTAAAGTGACTTCCCAGATTAGCCTGTGCAATGCGCACAGGCTAATCAGGGATGCAACTTTCCGCCTTAACTGATTTCGTCAAGAAGTCTTCCTTTAAACGAGAAATACAATAAAAGCGAAAGTGTCGTCCCTGATTAGCCTGTGCGGACTTTTCACAGAGTGAGGCTCATATTCAGTAAGTCTTACCACGACCGGCACTGAAGAGGACAATTCGGGTTGTCCCATGTCCGCAGCAACGGCCTCAAAACGGTACAGTGAAAAGATACTGACGGTCGCGTTGGTCCAGCCTGGCCCGGTTTGGAGCTTCCCGCTCAGTGGGTCAATAGTAAACATGTCAGTGTCTCTGTTAAACAAAACAACAAATAATACGGGTTGTCTTTCTTCATTTATAATAATGTTTTAAAATTAGTACTACGAACGACGCTATATGAACCGCGTCATGCGAAATTGGGTCTTATGCCATATACACACAGCGTAGCTCCATACAAGCCTGCGCATTCACGCAGTCAGGTCAGGAGCTACCCTGTCCGCTATAAAGTCATGCAGGGCTTAGTGGCCATATTAACGGACAGGGTACCTCCTGAATAGCATGTGCGAATGCGCAAGCTGGTTTGGACCTACGCTGGCCATATATGGCATAAGACGCGTTTCCGCATGACGCTTCTCATATGTCGTTGTGATTCGAATATCGGCGTGGTCGTAAATAGAACATATGTAATACAATTGAAGTGATCGAAAATGAGAACAAATATACATATATATATGACAAGTAGCACGCATTCTTTCAACACGTACTGTACATAAATTTCCAATCAACAACACTATTGTTAAAACCATATTATTTGTAGAAAAAGGATTTCCGAAAAGTTTAAAAGTATTTTGTTCGTAATGTAATCTTACCCATTGCGTAAGCTGTACGAAATGTTGCTGTTATCCCCCGTATCCGCATCAGTAGCCTGAAAATACAGCAATGTTTCTGAACGCCATTCCGTTAAGAAAACTGTTTGTTAATTGGTATGTTTAAAGCGTATCATTATTTGTATTTGTTATTTCTATGCTGAGAAGCTCGGGGAATTCAGTCTTAAATAAATACATTGAGATGATATAAACAGTAGCTAAACTTTGTGTGTTACATACATGAATACGTGTTATATCGTGTTCCGTGATTTGTATATTTAACGATATATCGTTTGAATGTTTATATTAACCTAACTCCACTCCAGCTTTCATACATGTTTCCATTTTACTAATCTGAACATTTCACTACTGGATATAACCACACTACGCTGGCAATTAATGAAGCAAAATATTTCTTTCGTTAATATATAATGTAAACAGTTAATGTCAAAATGTTTGAAACACTCTCCTTTTTGATGAAAATATTTCCTTTAGTAAAAAGAAGTTACGAATGATTAAAAAGGAAATGGTATCTTTATTCAAATTTATCGCCTTACATATAAAGTAGGAAGCCGGACGTCGGATACACCACCAAACGGCAGATTGATGAAGTAGTGGTCTCTCTCAAACACTGGCGCATTGTCATTTACATCCAGCACCATCAGGTTGACCGTAACATTGGCTAAAACCTGCAGAGAAACAAAGGAGCGTGTATGTTATCCAGCAAAGTACAGTTACGTATGTTACTACACAGAAACATGACTATTAAAGACAATGGCGAAATGTCGCTAGCCTTTACTTAGCAACAATGTCAAAATCGCTGTCAAACAACGGTATAATAAGATAAAGCATGTAAATGCAAGTATTATATTTTTCAAATAAAATAACAAATTCACATAGCAGGCTATATGATGAGTACATCAGTAAAAAATGGCAAACCTGTGAATCTAGCAGAACTAAAACTTTCACTTGATGCGTTGCATTCTGTTCTCTGTCTAAAGGCATCCTCGACACGAGCATATGGCTGCAAAAGTACAGTGGGACATTAATTGAGCTGTGTTCTGTGAAAACTGGGCTTAATGCGTGTTCGTAAAGTGCAGTCACAGATTAGCCTGTGCAGTCCGAACAAGCTTATCAGGTACGACACTTTCCGCTTTATGGATTTGTTCGTTTAAAGGAAGCCTCTTTTGAACAAAAATCCTGTCAAGTCGGAAAGTGTCATCCCGGATAAGCCTGTGCGGCCTGCACAGGCTAGTCTGGGACGAAACATTACGCACATGCATTAAGCCCAGTTTTCCCAGGACAAGGCTAAATAAAGCTTGATAAATAGTATCACAATTCTGTGTTATTTTAGAGTACGTGTAACTACATGTATGTTTGTATAAAGTATTCTTAAAACATTATCAATCATATTTTCATGTATCAGGAGTTAATTATGCATACGAAAGAGAAGAGTTTATAAGTATAGCATCTTTAAACGTATATTTTCAGTTAATGTATACCGAATACTTGTAAGAAAATCAACGATAGCCAGTTTCTTGAAGTTAAACATGCGTTTATTGTATACAAACCTGCGGTTATCAACAGCAAATCCCGTCGTCAAACAAGCGTAGGAGTCGCCTTTTAACTGCAAAAACACAACAATCTTTATACGTAATTATGAATAGATTTTAGTATCGGTTGTTGAGAATAACATTTACTGATGTTAATCAAGTCCTTTTCTTTTATTAAAGACAAGTGGACATTTCTAATAATACAAAAATATAAAACAGAACGGATGTTTTGTTCTATAAAAATATAACAACTAATAAAAGCTATAAAATACGCGTATGTTTAAACTGGCGTCACCGTCTAGATATGGAATGATTTATGAATTCGACAAATTGAATCTGGTTGAATCCTGTTGAATAACGGGCTAACAATATCATATAAATATTGTTAAGGATTACCGGTACTCTTATCTCAGTTCAAGTAATTACATATGCTCATATATTGTATATCAACAAATAAGTTAGCTGTACCGGCATCGCATCAATTAAAGTCCCAATCGGCACATTCTCCCGCACTTTCATGTTGACCTGCAGATCGGACAGGGTCACGTTCCAGTCAAAAATCACTGATACTGGTACAAGGCTGCAGCGCCTGTAATATAGTTACGCGAACATACTAAACAAATGGATCAAGCTCTGAGAAAACGGGAAAACAGGGTTAAATGTATGTGCGTAGAGTGTCGTCCTAGATTAGCCTGTGCAGTCAGAACAGGCTCATCAGGGACGACGCTTTTTACCTCAACTGGATTTTCGTCAAGAAGAGTCTTCCTTTAAACTAAAAATACAATTAAAGCGGAAAGTGTCGTCCCTGATAAGCCTGTGCGGAATGCACAGGCTAATCTAGGACGACACTTTACGCACATGCATTAAACCCCCTTTTCACAGAGCTAGGCTCAAATGAAATTGAAAGGCAGCTAGTATCGAAACATTTTAACATTGTTATAACTGTAATTATTTCAGAAGACAATGATTTTCCAGTACATGCCGAAAACTGTTCCGAAATTCTTTAAAGTTCATCGACGAAAAAAGCGCACCATGTGGCGTGAAGACGGTTTGCTGATATTAAAGTATGTCGACTGCCAGCACTGTTTTTGGAAGGTCAGTATTGTAAAATAACAATATATTACTTAAAATATAAGCAATGAAAGTTTATATAAACGTGTACAATTCATAATTCACACCTATGTTAAATACGTAACACAAATCAGAGCTACACAGTATCTAAACATTAAATATACTTATACATTTGGTTAATATTCAGGACGTAGTAGTTCTATTCACCTGTCGGTTTGGTCTGCCGGATTGTCACAAGCCTTGGCAATGAATCTGTAACGGCCCTTATATTCCACCGTGCCCCGTACGGTGATGTTACCGTTCCGTCCATCCACCATGAAAGGAACGTTCCCTAGCGACAGAGAATCATCGATGGCATAACTTACGTTAGCGTTACCTGTCCCTTGCTGATCCCCGTCTGTTGCCGATAGCTTTAAGAAAATGTTAATGTATTGCGTTTTTTATTTTCACTTCGTTTCCAAAAGCATTACAGTCATACGTTCTGTTATTAAGACCATAGTTTATTGTCATATGATCGTCTCAAACACGTCAATAGTGCACCATTTATTTAAAATTGGCATCGTTTCTTTAAAGAATATCTTATAGAACAATTTATGAAGTTTCAATAGTGGCATGTTAGTAAGTTCTCGTAAATAGCAGATGCATAGCAAAATGTATTATTTCCAATGCCAAACAATATTATCGATAGTATTCATTGTTATATTTTATATTGTTATACTGTGATTATATAGAGGATATTTGTTCATGTCAGTGTAAGATCGTTTGTCATTTCACGAATGACCATAGAAAATATATTTTCACGAGTGGCGCAGCCACGAGTGAAAATATTATTTTTCTATGATAACGATCGCTTAAAAGTTACCCTTTCTCCCATGGCGTACCTCAATGCATTAAAATTACTTCATTTTGTTGACGAAATGACGTCATTTCGTCATCAAAATGACGTCATTTTTTCAACAAAATTTGTTATTTTCACCGGTGAAAATAACAATTTGTTTATTTTCACTGCTGTTATTTCACTGCAGAAATGTCATATTTTATCATTAGGTATAAAAGAAACTTAACCATCCGGCGTTTAGAATATTATGCTTATGATATTTGGTCGCGCAATATACATATGAGCTTCGTTCTGAGAAAACGAGGCTTAATGCATGTGCGTACAGTGTCATCCCAGATTAGCCTGTGCACTCCGCACAGGCTTATCAGGGACGACTCTTCACGCCTTAACTGGATTTTTGCTAAGACGTGACTTCATTTAAACGAAAAATACCATAGAAGCGGAAAGTGTCGTAACTGATTAGCCTGTGCGGACCGTATATGCTAATCTGAGTCGACACTAAACGCACACGCATTAATCCACCTTTTCCCAGAGAGAGTCTTATATATAGTTATGAAAGCAACACCTACAGTTCCAATGTACTGATAGGGCGACGTGTACGTTGCCTCGAACAGGTACCCGGACTCTTTAAATTGCGGTGTTCTGTCGTTGATGTCAAGGAGGTTGATGACCACTGACGCAGTGTTTGATGACCTGTTCCCTTCTCTGTCCTCACCGGCTATCTACAACACCATAGATGAATGTTAATGAATCCCACATGTGTATACGGGTAAAATGTTTTAGTAAAAACAACACAATTTCAATATGTTATCCGGCTCCATAAATAGTATCAAATAACAATTACGAAAACATGTTTAGGGGAGGAAAATTCCCTTAAAGGGTTCAACTAAGCTCTTCATTTGTACATAGATCCAGCAAAGTTTATAACTATTTGTAAACTTAGTTTGATATTGAAAGGGAGGTTATCAGCTGAAAGGAGGAAAAAGCACACCCCTGCATGTGTTCAGTTACCGTTCGTGTTCACTAGAAGCATCGATTTTTGCCCACTGGATAACACATACATACTTTAAATTATATAATTGTGATTGGAATATTATATTACCGTTTAATATAACCAGCATTTGATAATTACAACTTACAAGTATGACCATAGTTCCGTTCGTTTCCCTGTCCAGCGCCGACCTGACGTCTATACTGAGTACGCCTGTATTATAACCCACGGAAAACCCAGTCGTATTGCTAACAATCTTGTAGCGAATCTCGGCATTAAGACCCTACAAAAGTGATACAAGCATTTATTCCACGACGTTTTGATAGTTTATGTTCCATCACAAAATAAAGTTGTTCACAATTATGATGTTCGATTTTTTAAATAATTTTCGAATAACATGTGTTCATTTTATCTGATTTGTCTGAGTATACGATAGCAACGATTGTTTAACACCAAAATCATACACATATAGGAATAACACCAAATATTAATTAAAAGATATAAAGGTATGTATATGTATTTCAAGAAATAATAAATTCACGCACTATGTCGCAATCAGTAGCTCGAACGGTGGTCACATATCCCAGGCTATGTTCAGGCATCGACACGTTGTAAAGAGTTGGCTGGAATACTGCAGAACAGTCATTCACATCCAGAACTGTGACAATTAACACGGCCTCTGCTGTCTTTTTAACGTCATCCACTTGGTAACACTTTGTAACAAACACAATAGGAAAATATGTACGAAATGTATCTTCAGTTCAGGAAAAAATACGAGTAAACTATTATTTAGTTTTGGCACTACCAAACTTACCGATTGTAAAAGAATTTCATTTAGAAGTACTAACTTGAAGCACTTGTATGGGGTCGATTTGTAAAGAGACAGTACTTGCGTACTTAAATTAGAGGTTTTATGTTAGAAATATTCTTACTAGAAAGCATCAAATGGCCTCCGATAGAAAAATTACAACAATTATTCTAGGTAAAACATACAAAATCATTAAGTTTACCAATAGCGCTAGTCGTAAAACTGGGTCCTTCTCCCGGTCTATTGCAGTGTGGATTCGAACCCGGCCAGTCCGCGAGTCGATCTCGAGGTGAGCACTGATGTTACGAGAATCTGAGACACACAGAAACAACATATTTCAACATTTAAAAGGATGTGTCGTTGTGGGTTTTCTTTGTGATAAAGGAGATCTAGCCAAATATTCGTATTTTTGAATTTTTTGTGTCTGTTATTGTTGGAAAAAATTTAATATTGACTTTTCTTTACAGTTAAAATAACTATAATATAACGGTTTCAAAGCCTTCTACAATGTATACAAACAGTCTATCTAAATTGTAAAACGCGAAAGCGGTAGTCAACAACAAACCTCTAAATGCATACACCACTGTAGCATTGACTCCTAGGTCCTGGTCATAGCAACGGATTGGCGGTAATGACGTCATCCATCCGGTTGTGCTCTGAAGAGAAAAAAGCATGTGTCGGTGCAACTGCAACAGGTTTATGTGTGTAAAACACAAAACCGTTTAAGGATAATTGTCGTGCGATTGTTGAAACATGGATAACGGTTCGTGGCTTGAGGCGAATGGCCCGTTGTCTTGCGTAACTTTTTCCGCAGTTTATTTGTCCTTCCGGTATGTAATTTTGTTTTAACATCCTTTTTTCTAGCGCTTATGGAGTAGTGGACAATGTGTGCGCCTAGCGACCGGGGGGTCAAGGGTTCGATCACCACTGTGGTAGCGTTCTTTAGAAAAAGACACCAAGTGCTGCTTCTACCCTGGAAGAACCCTTAGACTTTCGATGCAATTGAGCTAAAATAAATAGGTTTAAACTAAACTAGTGCTGACTTCCGCTCTAATATCACCTTACGTTATGCTACGAACAAATTATGCATACTGTGATGAAAGTCAAAATATTAATTAAATATTGGTACCTCCTCTGTGATATTGATGCTATACTCCGTGTTATCAAATGTAGGAGTGTTGTCATCCACGTCCTGGACTTCAACGATCAGCTCCGTCGTAGCCGTCTCGGGGTCATTACCCTTAAATACGTAACAACATACGTTTACATGTAATTGAGTCTCGCTCTGTGGAGACGAGGTTTAATGCATGTGCGTAAAGTGTTGTCCTAGATTAGCCTGTGCAGTCCGCAAAGGCTAATCAGGGACGACACTTTCAGCCTAAAGTGGATTTTTGCTACGAAGTCACTTCCTTTAAGCGAAAAATACGATGAAAGCGGAAAGTGTCGTCCCTGATTTACCTGTGCGGACTGCACATGCTTATCTGGAGCGACACTTTACGAACATGCATAAAGGCCCGTTGTCACAGAGCACGACTTAATCATTTGCACAATTAACGAAGATAGAATCATAAATGGTATTTTATATACTACGATTCTTGTGAGAGCGTTAATATGTATAAATTATGTATGGCCTTCTAACAGAATATCACTAAACGGGAATATAAGAATCGCAAAACGACATTATGTTTTTAATTAAACGTATACTACTATGTTATTGCTTTTACTAATAGCTACAGTTTTCATAAAGGTTTTTGAAGCTTTGCTGGTTTTGACTTAAGTGATCGCTATATAAAATTGTTATCTAATAAATTATCCGTTGTATTTGTGTTGTATTTTACGATGTTTAACTATAAGACGACTATATGAGTTCAAACTATTAATATGTAGTCACGCCATTGATTATATATTTTATTATAAGTGTTCAGAAGCATATTTTAAATGATAAAGTGAACACATACCGAGTTGACCACGACAAATATGCTGTGAGTCCGTAACTGTTCGTAATCCAGAGGCTGACTATTACGAACAATGCCCGAAGGGATAATGGACAGATGGCTACTTCCGCCCTGCAAACACACAGCTTTTATAACAATCAGATACATCGACTACCTCCGGAATCTTCCTTAAGATGATTTATGCAATAAATCGTCTGCTGATCGAGAGGTTTAACGGAACAGTTTGATGACTGGAAACATGTCTTACCATTATTATTCATTGTGTGTTCAATGTTTACTTGACCCTTATATTGCTCAAATATATGAGCCTCGCTCTGGAAAACTGGGCTTAGTGCATATGCTTAAAGCGTCGTCCCAGAGTAGCCTGAGCAGTCCGCAGAGGCTTATCAGGACGACACTTTCCGCCTGAACTGGATTTTCGTTAAGAAGAAACTTCCTTTAATACATTTAGTTTCATAAAAGCGGAAAGTGTCGTCCCTGATTAGACTGTGTGGACATATGTATTGAGCCTGGTTTTCCCACAACACGGCCTATATAATGAATCTTTGTACATATAACATGCTATTGTATTTTTCATATTTAGTTTTAAAAGTGCTTCAAACAATTAAATTATGCATGTGATATGCAAAATGTCTCCTAAATGTATGATTCAAGTCAACGAGTACTCTAATTAGGGCCAAATCCTTGTGTGATGTATTCTGTTTCTTATGCTTACCGAATGTTATCATTCCATATAGGCATGTTTTATATAATCCTCGCTCTGTGAAATCGGGATTTGTAGCACGTGCGTTAAGTGTTGTCCCAGATTAGACAGTGCAGTCCACACAGGCTAATAAGAGGCTACACTTTCCGCTTGTATTGTATTTTAAGTTTAAAGGAAGTCTCTTCTTAGCAAAAATCTAGTTTAGGCGGAAAGTGTCGTCCCTGATTAGCCTGCGCGAAATGCACAGGCTAATCTGGGACGACACTTTAAGCACATGCATTAAACCCCGTTTTCACAGAGCGAGGCTCATATGATTTACTCCACTTTAAAACAAGGTCAATGTAGCATACCTGTCCTCTACGAAAGAGGAATGGGTGATCCGTGCAGTCGTCATCTATTGGTACAAACGGTTCTTGTGCGAATTGCGTGATAGTTGAATTAATGGGAACATTCTGAAAATAGAACAATTATTTTGGAAATATTATTAAGTCCAAACCTGAATAATTCTATACCTAATAATAATTTGTCTTGGTGTAGAAACTTTTATGTTAATACCATTTATACAAATTTTAATTTACGGTATTAAATGCAAACTTTAAATTTGGAGTACGACACTTTATACTGCTAAATAAAAGCGACTATTATACAAATACATATATANCGTAATAGCCAATATGGCGGCGCCCATATTATCGATTCTGGGATTGTCTATATTATTAAATGCTTCATTAAAATTATCAGAGAACTTACCTCTAGGACTGTAATCCTGTAAGTCGCATTCCTAAACCGCGGTGCGTCCGTGTTTACAGGGTACACAAGCAGTTTAACAAGCCGGTCAATCTACAAAGTACATAATAAAAGCAGCTTTAACCAGCAGTCTTCAAAATACTCAGACGTTTACAGTGGGTCAAATGAATAACTTAGCGCGCAATAACACTGTTTTACTGTCAGAAAATAAGTATAACAATGTCTACTGTTTCAAATAAAAAAATGGTAAGATGTAAAAAGTGTGAAGTTAGTAAAACAAAAATATGTTAATGATGTCAATTTATATTTGCATACCATGTCTGTGGGGCGTTGTGGATTCGGGCACGTCAAAGTACACTGTTGGGGCGACACCTGCACACAAATAGCCTTAGTTTTATTCTGTCCACTAGTACAGACACTTCAAGTAAAGAAATATGTCGCTATCATCAGCACACACGCCATCATTTTTATATTTTATCGACCTCTATGGACGTTATCGAAAAAGGTGTGTTTATCGACTATATAAAACAAACGTACATAATATATAAAATACGGGACATCTTATAAATCCAAAATAGGTAATTTCATTGTATTTTCATGTTTAACATAAGAGTTATAAGACATTAATTTAATTATTTTAATATTGCATAATAAATTCTGCTAACAGTCGCGCTCTAATCGCACTAGTTACTAGTAGTTTCCATTTCGTTTCAGAGTTTTCTAAATTCAACTTTCTTATTTCGACAAAGCCCATTACCCCTTCAAGATGTTAACCCGTTAATGAGTATCCAGTGAAATTCTCATATAAAGTGTTCAAGAAACGTATATGCATGTCTAAGAAAAAATATATAACCGACGAAAAACTAAAAGGATCTCTTAAGTGGTATGCAATGCTTTAAATGCATTATGTTTTTATATGAATAACAGCGTGCACATCACGTACTCACGCATAATTTCTTAACCATAACAGGAACCGTCGATACAGAACATCAGTATGAACAAATAGTGGACATTTTATGATAATAAGAAATGCCGTTTCTTGTTTAAACAAACTGACAGGTCGTAAAGGAGATAAAAAAAGAAGAAGGGTGGACTAAGCTATTTACGAAACATGGCTTTTGCAGGTTTATATTCAACACAATCTTCGATCCGTTCGTCACACCCGTCGTGTTAAATAGTGAACAAGGCTTCTCGAACGTGACGTTTGCCCAAGCAGACGTGAATGTCGCAATAGTTGAACCTAGAAATAAAAGGAAACACTTCGTAGATTACCTTTTTATTTTATAATTATTTCTTATATATGAGGGATTTTAGAATCAAGAGTATGTTGTTATATGGATTAAAAAAAGATTTAAGAACATTTAAATGCATGAAAGAGGAAATATGCAATACATGTATACTATATTATAATATGGGTTTTGTCGCATGAGCTATGCTAAACTCTTTATAAAAATATGACATTCAGATATTACAATTTTTATTTAAATATGTTTTATGTAAGAGAAAATGAGACGTTAATGGTTCAGCTAAATTGACACATAAACTCCACTACACGAGCCAAGACGTTTGGTGTTAAAATAAAGATCCAGCATCATTAAGCATCATTTGCTTCTGCTTCGTATCGGACATATTCTTAATCACGACATTAATGTGATATGAATGTATACACATAATAAGAAAGATCAACCGGTTATAATATTTTCAATCGATTGCAGTTAATACAGAGTCGAACTAATGAAGAAATTAAGTCGCAAGGATGTAAGATGCAATACAAATAATACAATCTTTGATAACATAAATACAGAAAAGTGTTAGTGTATTTACGGTATTAAAGAAATGAATTTCGATCATTGTTCTGGAGTGCTGGTGCTTAATACTTAAGCCATTAGGATGTTATACTAGGTAGATTAGAATGCCGCACACCAGAATGACACAGAGTTGTTTATTAGCCGATAGATAACGATGATGAAACAAATACTTTGATACTAAGAATTGTTGCTCAAGTTCGTATCACTCTTTGTATAGACTAACCCCGGAATTCGCTCGAGTTAAGAAAAAACAAACTAATCGCTCGTTCCAAACAACGCTGGTCCATTATATCAACCAATGATAGCTACGGTGTGTGATTTTGAAAGGATTATAATTGGGTCAGCTTTATTTGTACCAGCAGATAAGTGTTTTTTTTCCAAACGGTTGCTTTTCAGGGATACATATATTGTTAATTATTAACGTAATGGATACAGTAGTAAAACAACGAATTCTGGTCTTGGTCCACGAACGATTGACGAGTTTCCTGTTAGAATGGTGAATGATGTTTTAGGAGTTAATACTTACCAACTGTTGTGTTATCTGTGACACTAATTAAGATGTCGGTTGTAGTGGCACACGGATCCATCACGCACCCCTGCGGGCACACCTGTGACGTCACGTGACTACAGAACGCTACAATCACGGCCACCGGGACGATGCCCCGAAACATTGCCTGAACGTGCGGACTGCACAGGCTAATCTGGGATGACAATTTACGCACAAGATTTTGCCCAGTTTTCTCAGAACACGCCACATAGTGTCCATTGTAACAGGCGGGACAGGAAATCAGAATCTGTATGACAACAGCAGAGACGTGTAATCTACGTCTCTGACCACAGTAATAAATCTTATCGTATTATGTTGTCCAGTTGGAAGTACGAGCAAAAGCTTAATTGGCAACTACACAATTTGACAAATAAAATGCAAAATACTATTTATTCACATGTTAAGTAATTAGTCATCGAAGTATACGCAATGTTTCGCAAACATTTTGATTAAAGAAAATTCAATAGAAATAATAGCCGTTAACGATGTTTAACAAAGTTACTAGATTGTCTGAGCAAACTGGCTCATTTTGTATTCATTAGATTTAAAAAAAACATTAATAGATAACAAAATACGTACGTTAAAGCCAATTTTAAATCAATTTGTATTCACAGTCCCCATCTTGGGACTTTAATGATACTATTTCAGTGGGAAATGAAAAGACATAATATTCAAAGCACATTCAGTATATTGAATTTTTACAAGCTATTTCAATAAATCTAACTAAATATGGGAATCGAACACTTACATATATTTCAATCAGAATAAGAAAATACGATACGCTTGTCAGACCGTACTTAATTGCCGATACAAGACCGGAAACGGCCGAATACCGAATAGATCCTCGAAATTACCGTGAATAGGTGAAATTACACTTTGACTCACTTAAATGTTAACATAAGGACGGTTTAAAGGCCAATTTTAATTAATAAAAATATAGTGTATACTTATGAAAATGCTTTCCTTAACGGATTCCGCTCGTGGAAAAAAATCAAATGTAAATGTAGAAATATTGTTTTTGCAACAATTTCTTAAGCTGGTGTCCGCAAAATTTTCTAAATCACGTATTATTCATACGGACTATGAGCACAATGGCATATATACTTTTAAAATATTTAAAGGACGGTCTTAACATTGTGTTATCTTAACAAACAAAAAAAACATTGTTTAGAGTAAATGTTAACATTAATATACCGCTGATGCAAATGTGAAATTTAAATCAATAACAGAAGCATGGCTGTTTTAAATACCCATTTCCAAATGTTCCTATTCAATTCAATACTCAATCTTATCATTGATTGGAAACTTAAAAAAACTGACTTTGGGGCAGTTTTGACCAATTATGGGGCGGTGTTTGACCAATTTTTGGGCCGTTTTGACTAAGGGACGTTTTGACTAGCTTCCGATTCATCGATAACGGCCGCGGGGCTGCAGTGAAAGTTGGCTATGATACGTATATGCCAAACCTAAAACAAAAAATAAATCTAACACACCACTATTATTATTTAAAAAAAAAACTTCTTAAAGCAGCTCATCCTAAAATAAATTCAAGAGAAAAACGTTTGATCTGTGAGTCAAGAAACATTCAACAAACACATGAACTCGCGAAGTTTTCAGCTAAGACTGACTGAAGCAGCTTTTTGTAATAACTATGTGCCTCGCGACATCTTTGTTATCCTTATTACCAATCGATACCCCACTTATTTAATTTGTTTATCAGTAAGTTGTTATTCGCATGCATGGCGTTATCAAGAATTTGTCCTTCTTAAGTATTCATATTTAAGGAATGTAGAAAAATCGAATAGGGAATGAAAGAAAAAGTGTTCACAAAACATTTTTAAATAATACGAGTCACGATTTATACATTGACGGTTAATAACTATTCGAAGTTATACAAAGGCAAATTAAATAACATGACGTATCACTTTAAAAATGATACCAAATTGCAATATATCGATTGCTAAAAAATGGATCGTAATAAAAAGAACATTTTAATTTAGAGAAGTGCATAAGGATGAATAAGTGGGTATTCGATATAAACTCTTAATAACTTGAATAATAGCTTGTCGGTATATGGTTGAACTTCATTATACGAATTAAAAAGTTTGTCTTAGAAGCATATGCATTGTACAGAAAAGAACAGTTCAGAAATTATGAAAACTGGACACTCGTTATTAAATGTACGTAAACGGAGGAGAGTTTATTCAACGTGAAGGTATTTGAAAATCATGTGATGTACATTTATTGTTTTGTACAAATATTTATAAAATCGCATTATATTTCATACTTGCATAATCCATTCAACCATATACATAGTCATTTAAAACTGTGAACAATTATAAACGTTTAATTAATATTCATACATAAACATTATACGTTTAAACTCTTACCTTTTGTTTCTGATGTACAAATTCCATAGGCTGGGCTCTAATCACAATTCTAATGAAATCCGCAATATTCACTCCGCGCCCGAAATCCCCGGCGATAAGAGATTACAATATCAAAACAATGGGAGAGAGGCAATTAAATATTCACTTGAAATTTATGGGCACTATCAAAAGATATCGAACTAACCATTTAACCAGCCGCGTGTCTTTGCATATATTGACAAAGACCGTTTTATTATCCGCTCTCAGATACCTCTACGCGCATGCGTTATCAGAGACAGATTTAAAGTTGAGTTGGGCATCGCTTGCTTCTTTGACAGGTATTTGAAATGTGAATATCACGTGTGCTAATGCTGACCAACGACATATTGTCCAGCTTGTCCTTGTCCAATCAATTATTAGATCATAATCCGGTATGCCAATTAACCAGAGTGTGTATTTTTTAGCCGTTATCTTCAAATAACACGTGCAACGCATTACGTTATCAACATGGTGTCATACCAATTAGTGAAGAAATACACACGGGACATCGACTCGGCACTTATGACACTGACCACGCGCTATGTTTTTGTTTTTTGTTTGTTTTACTGGTGAAACAACATTTATACGTTATATTTAGCTTCAATAAAACTCTGTAAAGACAAAAAAAATAATTGCTGTGTATAAGGCTTTTTTAAAGTTTATCAATGATATATGCGGAGTTTACCGACACTGAAGCTTCGATACATACAATGATGATACACTCTTCTTTTGGACGCCACGGCATCAATTTAACATGGACATGGCATTATTTTCGTGTATTATCTATCATTTATCTTTTTAGCGAAAGAAAATAGCTTTCGCGCCTTAAATCATTCAATATTATTGGGTGCTAATTCTTTATTAAATTGAGTGTTTGGAGCATCAAAATGGCCAATATCTATTAAAAATCGCGTCCAAATTCTTGAGTTTTTTTCTATTAGAACACACACAAATAATTCGTTAAGAAAAAAATGTAGATCTTGTATATATATTCATCATTTTTAACGGAAAGAAGATGTGTTAAATAGTTATATTTTCTTAAATAATAATCAGAAAACACTATCTTAATAAAAGTGGCAGTAGATAATGTAAACTTCAATGAAATTGCCACGATTAACTTTGACAAGCACACATTAAGATCTGCGACCATATATATAAGATAAAGTAAGCCACGGAATAGTTACCTGAATTGGCTATGTCATGATTGTTAAGATATATTTTGACAATTTATCCACTGATAAAATACCATGAAACGTTAAACACAAAGAAAACGTCATTTTATTAAATTTAGCAAATTGAAATTAGAAGCGATAGTATATCGCCAACATAGCTAAGAACTAATTCTTGGGCGTTTTGATCATTTTATTTAACATTTCTTCAATCATTTAATCATGCCTCTATTGAGAATATCATACTTCGTATATTTCAGCCGCGTCTGCTGCTGCTAGCACAAGTACCGCTATTATTTCCGCTTCTGTCGTTGTTATTGCTGCTGTCACTGATGCTGATGTTAGTATTGTCCTATTACTGCTCTGTAACTGTTGCGATACGCATAGCACGTGTAAACTTGGTTACTGACTAACATTTACTTGGACAAGCTTAATACATTATTGCAATAAATCTTATTGTTTATATAACGTGTTGCCGGGCAGGCCACCGGACTTTCTTAATAAGCCCTGTACGAGGCTCGATTCTTCGCCCTCCCGCTATATAATAATTTAGGTCATTATAATGGATACGGTGCCCGCCTTTCGACCGGGATGTTCAAAATCAATCCCAAAAAACACAGAAATGCTTTTCATGAAACGGGCTATAGATTGTCTTAAAAGCCTAAGGCCTTTGTTGCGATCCTTTCTTAACAAATATGTCTAATCTATAATGATAAAATGAAAAAAAATAACTAGATTAAATCTTAAAAATCAGATTCGAAACACCCAAATAAGAGTAAGTATTGCTATCAACAGCACAAGAACGTTATAAATCTATTCATAAATATCCATAAACACGCGGAAGTGGACAATATTTATCAATAAGTCGGACCACCGATACATAAGTGCCACTCAAGACAGACCCGGTTGTCACAGCTCACCCGTTCAATATCGACCCGAGAATTTATCAGGAAGGCTTTACGTTAAAATGTGACAAATTCCGCGACTCGTCTGTGACAATCGTATCTACTTATATCTCGGACAACCGGAGAATCTTACGGCTTTGAAGTTTAACAACGCAATTTCAGGCATTTTATGGAGCAGTGAAAAGCATTTAAACTTGTAATTTGGTCGGTATAAAACGCCTTTTGCATATAAAAACGTGTGTATGTATATGTTGTTTTTCTTTGCCCCTTATAAATCTCGCGTATATATTGTTCAAAGCAAAATCATAAATGTTCAAATGTGCTTTCAAAGGGTTACAACAACGAATTGTTTTATATAAATAGAAAAAAAATCAGTTGTTAAGAGTTTTAATTCCACATTCTCACGCGAAGCGTTGCCATAATTTAAGGGTAACAACGCTGATATGGCATAAATTTCATTCAATCGCTGCTTTATTATCTACCTTGAGTGAGTGAACATTGTGTATGTTTTGCGTGTGTTTTTCGAAGTTTTTGAGGTTATTTCGCGCCTAACGAAAGTTGGGACGTGTTTAACGTTTTAAATATAGCTACAGTTTCCAACGCTTTCGATTTTACTGCAGATATTTAATTTTGATGCGTTTTGTACCGTGGATAGAAGCCGGAGAAAACCGCGCCTGCCTGATATGTTGACCAACAAACAAACTCACATGCTTCGGGATCGGGGATTGTACCTGGATGGAGTGGTTTCACCGTGTATTACAGATGTATTGGAACTAATTCGAATTTTGTGTAAATGCGGATTTCATTATAACATATAAATAGTAAAATTGCCAATTTTAAACGCCGTAGTTTTGTAACTATTTTCCTTTCCCAAAACTACGTCAACTCCCTTGGAAATTATCTCCTTTTATTGCGGATATGTCCAGTAATATAATCAACTTCCGGGGATCTTTTCCATAGACATTTATTTTAAGTAAAAATAATCGCGTAAAACACTTGAGTGTTACTTTAGTAACAAATCTTCGGATAAAATGCTAAATATAGTTAATCTATTATATAAAATCGGATGAACTTATACGATCAATTTCAGACTATGTCATACGTGTGATTGTTAACAGGGTTATAACTTTTTAGAGGGAAGCAAACTCGCTAGTCTAATTAGTACAATTGTTTTTTATTGACAATGACATCTTTTCTCACAACAGATTATTGATTATCTATCTGAACTTAAGGGCCCTAAAAATTCCAACGTCACAAACCGCGGGGTATTATCAACATGCGATTAGTACAATACTGCTAATGCGTAATAGAGATAACGATAAGCATCTGCATTTCGTGACAACTGGCAAGCCACACATTGTCAAGCATATTTCTGTATGTACTTTATGGTCATAAAAATGCCAAAGTCATAAACCGCGGGGTTTTATCAAAGTAAGATTAGTACAATACCGCTGATGCGATTCAATTGCGTAATGAAGATAACGATAAGAATCTGAATGTGATGACAGCCAACACGCGACGCATTATGAAGGTCTTTAATTTAGGTAAATGATAGAAACTATAATTGTTTCATTTTTCGCCAATTGTTGATTCACCTACTAAACTTCCATCACGTTTATATAATCGTATTATATCAAGCGCGTACGTACACATAGATACGATTTAAAATATGACTGAAATAAAAGAAAAAAATGATCTGTATTATTTAAAGCAAAACATTTACTTTAATAAGTTCTGAACACATGTTAGGTATCGGGCATGTTTGCGCTGAGCACTTTTTTATTTTTCGAATAGATTTTAAAAACTGAGAGTACTCTTGACTGTGTGTATTATACGGAAAAAAACTTGCGATTTTTCGCATCAGAAGAGAACGTTGCTTTGCAACTGCATCCAATAAGAAATGAAGAAAAGCACAATAAAGTTAAAATAAATTGTCTTTGGCTGAAAACCTCTCAATGTTTGAAGTCAATATTTGTGTATCAAACAATGCAGTGAAATTTAATTAATAAAGTAGCGTATTACGTGATATTAAACATAAATGTTGTATAATTAAACACTGACAAAATTTATAGATTACAAATCGATTAGTGACGTGCGGAAAGTTGTGACTGTAGTCATTATAATAAAAAGGAAAAACTGTTCCCATTGTATTTCTTTATATTTAACTTAAAGAAAAGCCTTTATTTTATGCTTACCGGTGATCTTGGGGTGTATCCGGAGGAAACCCCACCTGCCGGGTATGCTTACCAACAACCAAACTCACATGCGACGTGATCGGGGATTGAGCCCCGGTCTCGTGTATTCACCGCTTATTTGCAGATGCATTGACCATTGTTTGGACGTTGTGTTAATGCTGATATCATAATAAGATATAAACAGAGACGTAGTTATCTACGTCTCTGATATAAATAATAAAATAATTACATATAAATACGCAAAACAATCGAAAAAAAGTCACCGGAAGAGAACAGGGGACATTACTCGTGATTGCGCAAGGGACGTTACCTAGTTTGGGAAAAGGCCTATTAATAAAACAAGTGCAGTTATTTGAATAAATACACTTTAAATTTCTCGCTTTCTTGCTAGCACTTAATTCCATAATTTGCTTATATCGCATGTTTTCCTATCTGATCCCTTATATCCATGTGTTTGTGACACAAAACAACTATGATTAACTAGACGTCAATTATTAAGGTATAATGCGTAATTTCACTCCAATTTAGTTATTTTACGTAATTTATTAGATACAACGTATTTCTTTCCTTATTTGATGATCCATTAAGATATTAAATTGTTTTAACTATGTTGATAAATAAATGAGTAATCGGTTTCAGTTAAATATGTAAATAAAAGGGTCGCTGACAAGTTTAGACGTTTTTAGTCCGAATGTCCGGGCTTTAAAAATCATGTCGGGACAATAGTCCGGGTTGTCAAAGTAACGTAGGAACGTATGTCCAGGTTTGTCAAAACAGCGTAGGAACGATTGTCCGAGGGAACGAATCTTCGCCTGGTCAAAATTAGCGTAGGAACGATTGTCCCCGTGGAAACGAATGTCCGCCCTGTCAAAATTTGAGAAGGAAAGATTATCCGTGGGAACGTCTGTCCGGGATTTGCAATTTTGTAAAACAGGTCAGTGGAGGTATGCTTTATGCTGTAGTAAAACCAGACACCCGTCGCAATTCTCAGTGCGCAACTGCAAGCACCGCCGCAACCTCTCTCATCAACTTGGACCCGCGAATGATCGACAGGTACCATTTACACTGTGACTGATACATCTTCCGATGCCGCTTCGGACGCAACTGAAACCGTTCAAAGCATTTGTGGTCGCATTGATGGCCGTTTTAATATCGCATACAGTATTCATGGCATTAAACACAGCACATGTTGCAGCAAGGGAGTGTTGCTGATACCGCTTAAAGCGCTGTTATCGGCAATCAAGGAGCATGATATCCGGACAAACGGCACCCGGACAATCGGCTCCCGGCGTTTTTTTTGCAATCCCGGACAATCGGCACCCGGAAAATTTGTCGACCCGGACAATTGGCACCCGAAATAATTGTAAACCCGGACAAACGGCACGCGTTTATAGGCGATTGATAAAACCCGTCAGCCGCTAATTGGTTTGGTAAAAGAGATGATTAATAAATACCGTCAACAAACTGTTTTATCAAACTAATTTGATTGCGTGTATATATGATTTGAAAACAAAACAATACACGGAAATATTACTCCTAGTTTCGCAATGTGTTATCTTTTCTGTATTATTTACCTTGACTAGCGATCTCTTTCTTTCAAACCAATTAACGGATTAGACGAATCAGTACGATAAAGTCCAACACGTTGTAAAACGTCTTTTTGTATAAAAAAAAAACAAACATTAAATGTTTCATAGACTTAAATCGGGTGCCGTTTGTCCGGGTTTACAATTTAATCGGGTGCCGATTGTCCGGATCGACAAATTTACCGGGTGACGATTGTCCGGGATTGCAAACAAAAACACTGAATGCCGATTGTCCGGGTGCCGTTTTTCCTAAAATGAAGAGGCATCGTTCAGAAACGGAAGCCGCCGAATGCTTAGTGCGCCATTGGTACAACTGGTTACGTCGCCTAGAGCGCCGGGGGAACCGGTGATTGCGTTTCATTCGATATTAGTTGCATTGGTTATTTCAGCGCTTAGTTAAACTGGAGCATTTCGCTGGAATATTGATGTCATGACGTGAAAAAAAGACGTAAGTTCACAGTTAAACAATGAACATTATCGATACTTATCGGGAGGGGGAATACATACATAAATAACTGAAGCAACGAGTTTATCCAAAATAATATTAAAATCATCATTATAAAACAGTAATAAAGTGTAAATGGATATTCATGACCTTGAATTGTAACTTTCACCTTTCACTGGGGAACATGACAGTTAAACGCGACGCATTGTCTGGCCAAGCAGAATATTAAAGCAATATATGAAAATCCTGGTTTGCATGACAAATTAAACCGCGGAAATGCAAATCCATTCCCACTGACATTGAAGTGTGACATTTACCTTTTGACAAATATCAATCTTGTTGTTCATGAAAAACGGGGAATGGTTATCCAAAATTATACTGAAATTCTCCATGACATTATAAAGTTCCAGAGCGGAAATGACAATTCACGACCTTGTAGTTTACCTTTACCTTTTTATTGTGGTGTATTCGATTTAGCTATGTCATGGGGAATTATAACCCGAAATAATTAAAACACTTATTTCAGTCGTTTACAAGCAGCAAAGCGGAATCATAGTTCGGACGGACGAACGTCTGCACACAAACACGGACGGTCCAACAACCTTATTCCCTCCTACGAGGGGATCACAACTGAGAAGTTGCTACTTTTGTGAACTAGGTTAACGGTGAGAAACAATATTTATGTTCTATCCATTCGAATAATATTTTACAGTATTGAAATTCAGTACTTTAAAAATTGATATAATAATTCGCTGCGCAAAAGAGGGTTTCATTTTGGAATCCCCAAAAATGAGATGTCTTACATGTATTCCGACAGTTTCCTTAACTATATAGTTTTTAATGACTGCTTTGAGCTTTCATGAGTTGATACGTAGCTGGGAGTTGGATTATTGCAACTAACTATATTTAATGTTCGCTGAGATTCTTTCTACGGTCAGTCAAGTGATGTTCGTATGTAAATAAAATAAAATACGTGTAAAGTTAATGTTTATTTTGGTCGAATAAATTTGGCTGTACCGGAAGTGTAAAAAAAAACAACAATTTGCAAACAATACATCATAAGATAAGTCAAAGACAGCAAAAAACACAGCATGCGTATATAATTACAATACAGCAGTAGTGTAATGTTATGAATCTTACGTAGCAATTGTATATAATACACATAAAACATACACTAAGTTTAAAGGATGTGATAACAAGCTCCGATAGTACGTAACAGTCAACATTTACATATACATTATGTATAATATATTACTCCTCCTTAAACACATTTATTAATAGGGAGGATGGGTGGTTGAACACGTACGTCCACCCCGTATAATTACTAACTAACAAAAGAAATATTATATCTTCCGTTTCATTCGTTTTCTGATATCTATTGTATTGTGTATTTTGATATATTTTACTTGTCAACAGAAATACATATGTTTGGACGAACGACCGAAATAGTGCCAACGTTGCGGACCACAAGCGATGTATATTAGCCAAGAATGAGTAGCCTTACTTGATAATTATACAATTGTATTAAAATTAGTTAAATTATTGCGGTAAAAAAAGTATGTAAAGTAATTGTTACATTTTGGCCGAATAAATTTGTCTGTACCCTAGATNAACAAAAAAAAAAAAAAAAAAAAAAAAAAACCCAAAACGGACATAACTTACATGGTCTACACACAAATTACAAAGACTTGGCCACCCTTTAATCTGCATCAATCATTTGGGTTACAAAGGATCGTAGGTGACGCAAATAACAAAAGGACGTAATGGTCAAATAGTCTAATGTGTTCCCCTGGAACACCACATTTGAAATAGGAAGACGCTCCTCCGCGGCAAAGAGTGCGATGTGTATTTGTGCGCGTTTGGGACAGATGTTGGTGACAAGATGTCCAAAGTCAATGACCGTCACATAGTTCTACACAAGTACTTTGAGTGATTACAATTCTATGCAGATATAGGAACCATAATAATTTAAATTTCCTACACATCATGTAAAATGAAAAGAAAAAGCACACAATAGTTGATTGCAGCGGATAAGATAAATCTTAAGCATCATGAATTTGAAGTTAAGTCTATGGGGTCATATAGGCGATTAGGCAAATGAAAAAGCAATTTACCAAGACTCTAAAGGTGTGGTAAATGTCAATACCGTTTATGTATACATGTTTACATACATTTTATCTTTCATATGATTTCGTGCTTCGACTCAAAGACTGAGCTTGTAAACAAATGGTATAAATGTTGAAAGGACAATCTTTCAACGAATACTATTCACAAAATAACAAAAATGAGTGAAGTTGGGCCTTTAAATTGGAATAAGTTCCTTGAGCATACCCGGTTTTCAGCGTGACGCCCAACTGTCAGTCAATCCATCACACTTGTCACTCACTCACAGCTTCTTTCGCATATTCAGTCCATCAATCCCATTCTTACAGTAAGTCAATCAGTGAGTTCCCTCCGGCTCAATATTTTCATTAGCCGAATTTACGGTAGAACACATAAATTCTTTACTTTCAATCAGTTTTATGGCGTTTGATGAAAAAAAAGTTATAGCCAAATTATTCAATCAGTGTAACTGTAATTCAATCGCGCACTTGTAAACTCGCACTGTCAGTAAATCGCATGTTCATTCGCGGAGTGAGTCCGTCCCTCAAACATTCTTACAGTCAGTCACTCGCTTACATAAACAGTCGCGCAGTCAGTCGATCACACCTTCGAAAAGTAAATCATTCACTCACATGTACCCTCGCATAGTTAGTCAATCACTCACTGTGAAACTCAAAGAGGATGCAAACATCTAAATATTCATACCTAAAGAGGATGCAAAAATCCTAAAGCGTGCAACAAATGTCCTTCTTCAGACAACATATCGCAAAATCATATCATGTATATACCATATGCGCCTATTGTTTAAAAAGCAGAGCTATCACTGGATATGATCTGTACGCTCATTTATCACTTTGTCGTATTGACAGTAAGGGTGTTGAATTATCCAGTCCGTGATTGTTTTACAACGTTGTATTTTGATAATTAAGTGCTGTAGTGATCTAGAAGGTTGTCTTGTGCTTGTCAGAAAACCTTAACATGTGTGAAGTGTTATTTTAAAATCCTTTAATGCACGAGGACGTTTTAAGGCGAACAATCATTATCCTGCTAAAAGAGTCGATGATACGAGGTCTTCTGTCGATATCGGCTGCGTATATCGATTTTGTTAAAGGAAATTGCAAACGCTGAGTACGTGGTCATTCGTGTTTTCGCCCATGGGTCCTGGAAATGCGCATGCAGTTCCGTTTGCTGTATTGCTGCGCTGGGTCGGCTCGAAGAGCGTTGATGCAGTTGGTGAGGCACATCTGAAGAGGATGTGTATTGTATTTATTTGCGTTGCTAATGTTATAGACTATACAACATGCACGTGGTTGTGACATTGTGTAGTACGTAATTCACTGCAATTTAAGGTCGGAGTACATATACAATTATACCGCGCAAGTGACATAAATCAAGACTCAAGTTGTGTAATGTTTAAGTGTATCGAACAATTGCAGCACTCTATGGAACCTGGTCAATATTTGGTGTTCCGCGTCCTTTTATGCCAATTCTAGTGAACAATTTGCAGTATTTCAGGATACCTTGTCTGTAAAACGTGTTCCGAGTTCTTGTAATGTCCAATTCCAGTTCTCCCAAGAATATGCTATATATACGGCGTTTCGAACTTTTGAAGTTCCGAATCAAACAAACAGGCGGCAGTTCTTCAGGTTCAATGTTCTATATGATTCGTTTCGAACCCGAGTATATCCAATTCAAGCGACATGTGTTTATTTATATTAATTTGCAGTACGTCATAGTAATTGATCTACTTAAGGCGTGTCGAAGCAACCGATTAAGGGGCATTCCTTCTGTGTACCTAATTTACACGATGAATTTCTAGACCTTGTTAAGCCCCATGTAACGAACAAGTGCAAGTTCTCCACATTGACTAGGCTGTATCATGCATTGATAGCCCTTGTTATGATCAATTATATCAAACAATTGGAAGTATTCAAGGGTACAAGATCTATATCACTCGTAACGAGAACTTTTCTGCTAAATTATATCGTATAAGGTAGCAGTATCCACACTACCTGGTCTACATAAGGCGTTAGTTACCATTGTACGTGTGTTTCCAATTGTAACGAAAACGTGCCGGTACTTTAGGGTACCTGGTGTATATAAATTGTTCGTGGTCTTTTAATATCAAATTCTACCAATCAAGTGACAGTATTCCATGGTGCCCGCACATCCGTGTGTATATAAGGCGTTGCGATTAAGTAGCATGTCAAATTATATCGGACAGTTGGCAATACTCCGTGGTACTAGGTCTATAAAGGGCGTTTCGAGCCCGTATCATGTTAAATTCTACCAAACAAGTTGCAATATTCAATGGTACCAGATATACCGGTATATAAGGCGTTCCAAGGCCGTATAATGGCAAGTTGTATTAAAAAGTTGACACTACTCTATGGTACAATGTGTGCATAAGGCGTTCCGAGTCCGTATAATGTCCAGTTCTAACAAAAACGTGGGATTACTCCATGCTACCAGGTCAATACAAGGCGTTCCGAGTCTGTACAATTTCTATTTATACCAAACAAGTGACAGTTCTCTATAAGCCGGATTCACCTCTGTCGTTACAAGTACTTCGGTACCCTACTCCGTCACATTCCACCTAAAAAGTGTCAGTAATTCAGAGTATGTGATCTATACAAAATAGCGAATGTCTAACGAATAAGGGGTCAGATCACCCCAAATATCGAACATTGACACCTTTGCCAGGTAATAATTAATTATCCATTTATGACATTATTCCAGACTAAATAGTGAAAGTCGACATATAATCATTTTTATAGGTGGACTTTCCCTATTTAGTCTGGATCAGGAAATTTCCTGAAACATTATGAAGACATTTTCTGCTTGTTGTTAAGTTAATGCATGTGGCTAGAGGTCTATTTCATATCTTTTCAGAACATTACCTGTCAAAACTGCAGAGTATCAGGTCTACATTAAGGCAGGGGCGTAGATAACCTCTAAACATTGGAGGGGCGGTCCAGTTCCTGTACTGGGAACATAAAGGGGTTCGTTTGAGAGGGTTTTCCTCTCCCGTGATTCCGAAAAAAATTACAATTACAATTAATATGGTGCGTTTTGGGGGAACTTTAATGTTGATATATTATAAATGCTTGATTTTTGTCTCATTCTCAGTTTGTCATGAAATCAGTTTGTCCAATGCCGCCGCCCACGACCAAGAAATCTCAACAGTTATTATTTTCTTTCCAAAAACTCGTGCTAATTAAAACATAAAATTAAGTAAATGTTTATGTATTTTAATGAGGAGTTTAACTAGTGATATGTGACATATTAACACTACATTCACAACACATATATTTTATTACTGATGGACATATTTAACACCTTAAAGTAGAGAACTAAAATATTTTCAAACTAATTAACGTTTTTCACGCGTATATTTACTCAAAATTGTTTGAAGTTGCAGTAACCTTTGAATTAAAGCGATCAATTAAAATTAAAAGAACAGCATGTCCTTAATCAGAACACTGACAGTGCAATCACGGAAAAGAACAGTAAAACAATTAACGCAATGACATTTACCCTGGCCCCTAGTTTATGACACCTAATAAGGGATATTGACACCTCACTATTGGCAACCTCAGAGCAGACGGAGAAGGGACACATGGCTTCTGCACTGACGGTGCCTGATTACAAAAAAACTGGTTTTGGGGCGGCGATTTTTTGGGGATTTTACGTTTTATATAACGATGACTAGCCGAAATATTGGGGGGCGGCCGCCCCCCTGCCCCTCCATTACCTACGCCCCTGCATTAAGGTG
Organism: Dreissena rostriformis; assembly: GCA_007657795.1. Lineage (NCBI taxonomy): Eukaryota > Metazoa > Mollusca > Bivalvia > Myida > Dreissenidae > Dreissena > Dreissena rostriformis. The sequence goes on along the minus strand of VMBQ01001057.1, from coordinate 115,818 downwards.
ATTTTGAGTTCAATTAAATTAACTTAACATATAAATAGCATGCAGGTTTGCATGCGATTCACACTCGTGAACGAAAAACATTAGCGTTTTTTCTTTCACCGATAAATATCTTATTTTAATTAAGCATTATAATATCGTTAATTTTAATATATTGGATATAATGTATTTAGACCGAAATACTGTTTAGTCTTTGAAAAATCAGGGACTGTATTTTGGCCGTTTTGAACAAAGTGTGCCGTTTTGACTAGTTTTGACGAGTGACGTTTTGACTGGGGACCGTTTTGACTAGATTCCAGGACCTACGTGCAGGGCCTAGCGCTTGTAAAGTGGTTAGTTGTTGCTTAACAAATTACTGGACTCATTAATTACGAGCGTATGGTACATTTATACTTCTTCGTGTAGATGAAACAAACTGGTATGTGTGTTATATTCATTTTATTTATATTAACTAGACAAATGAATATACGAAAACTTCGAATACGAAATGTCTACTTTCGTTTTCGCTGCATTATATCAAATAATCATATGACATTAACAAAGACGTATAAGGTCTTTGGACATTAATGATAAGAGAATTGGCTCGCAGGCTAAGGAGAAACAATCACATTACAAGCATTCATTTATGGCAAGTTATACAATTTTCACGAATGCTTGTCTTTATTTAATTATTAATCTATTGTATTGAAATAGATCTATGTTAATGAGCATACGTAACATTTACCAGAGGTTTTTATCTGATTTTGGGGAAAGGGCCTGGCCTTTTTTGAGGGGAAAAAAATCGCGCGAAAAGCCGGATTTGGGGGAAAAAAATGATGCGAAACGCCAGATTTTGGGGAAAATAAGGAAAATTTTAAATAATCACTTCAACATATTTTACTGTTTTTAAAACAAATTCAAGGCAACAGATAATTTAATTATGCAATATTTTGTATTTTCTACACTGGATCAGGTTAACTTATGTATTTAAAGGTTAAAAAAAAAAAAAAAAAAAAAAATTTTTTTT
>VMBQ01001057.1:80527-96187 GCA_007657795.1 Dreissena rostriformis | reverse complement strand
CATATTACCAATTTTCTAGAAATGTAACTTACTTTTGTACTTAAAATTTCACTGCTCACTTCTTAAATGCTCATTTTAACTCATGCATAAAATTGCATAATGTGTATTGTATTTTGTTTATGTTCATGGCTTAATAATATAAAAAAAATCAGGTTGGACTGTGCTCTGTGATGACTACAAAAGAAAACTTAGTCAGCTTAACAGTCCTGTTGTATGAAATGTGTACGATTACTGTGGTAATCAGGTAGGGAAAAGTCAAAAAGGTAATAAACTTCTAAATAATAACTCCTAGTTTTTGCTTCAACCTTCCTACATTTTCCTAGTTTTTTCCTAGTTTTTTTAAAATAACTTTCCTAGTTTTCTCCTAGTTTTTTCAAAGGTGCTGCTGGAAAGCCTGCAAACAGGGTTGCTTTGAATCTGATACAGGTGGAAAAGCTTAGATTACGCAGAGTTACATGGAGCTCTTATCCAAAACCTTGGTTTTCATATTTATTATGATCGTTTACTTGTGATCCCATGATAAAGAATAGAACATTGACTAGAAATGTAGCTATTGTATTGGCACACATAAGGTTATCTTGGAATCTCACAGGCTTAAGAAGTAATGTCATGTTATGAAAGTGTTTGGTTTATGGAATGTTGTCATATAAAAATTGTATTGGTATATTTTAAATAAACCTATAGTTTAAGGCTGATGTCATCGTATGTACATCCGATCCCGACTTGTCCTTCAATGGACAATATGCACAAGCAATACAGAAGCTGGCAGGAGAAGAGATGGTTCAAGAATGTCGACAGAAGTATCCAAGCGGAATTCCACCCTGCTTCGTGGCTTATACTGGATCATTTCAGCTTAAGCAGAAGAAAGTGAAATATATTTTCCATGTAGCACTACCTAAGTACAGTGTAACGAACTTCCAAAAGGTAAATGTAGTTGCTCTGAACTATGAAATATGCAGATTGTCATGAACACGATAATGCAATTTATCTGTTGTAGCTTAACTAATTATATTTAATCACTGGGGCTTATATTTCAAAAGGATAGTCAATATGTTTAAACTGTCAAGTGCGTCTGTGCGATTGTAAATTGTAGTTTTTTTCCTAATGTTCTTTCTCTAAAGGTAAAGGAGATGATACAAAAGTGTCTTTATTTGGCGGATGAACTTCAATGTAAAAGCATTGCGTTTCCGGCATTAGGAGTTGGGGGTCTTAAATATCCAAGGCGTGAGACTGCATTCCAATTGTTTGAAGGAGTGCAAGAATACATAACCAAAGTTCCCCTCACCAAACTTAAATGTGTGAAAATATTCTGCTTTGAAGGAGATAGGAAAACATGCAAGGTAAATCTTACTTTTTAGCCACTCCATGACAAAGTCTGTCATGATGACAAAACTCATTGGTTAAGAATTAAGAATATTTTGATATTTATATAAGGGTATATGGTTTATAACGTCTTTATGCTTCTTGGTTTGACATTGAAATGCTAACAATATGTAAGCGTCCAATAAACAATTTGATACATAAGATGTATTTTCCCATCATTATCATAGATATTACTTATGCAGGATTGTAGTCGTGGAACAGATCAAATAAATTTAGGAAGATAAATTACGAGGCTTATATGCCATATACACAAAACTGTACAGTCTTAGAGTATTGTCTATTTAGAATCTTAATTTTAGGCATTTACAAATGAAGAACACAGACAGAGTTGCAAAGAGAAAAACCCTGAAGGACGAACTTTGTACTCAGGGGGTATTGTTTTTACAAAATTTAATGTTAACCTTTCTTTATCTTTACCATAATAATATAACTCATTAAAATATTTTAAAAAACACAACCGTTTAATAGGTTGTAATAGGCTATGGTGATTAATAAAAAAACTATGATGTAGGTGATCTGAACTCGACATGCTGATTTTGATGATTTGTGATATTTTTTTCGTTAAATTTTAAGTAACATATTTGTATCAAAAGTATTTCAAATGAGTTCTATACATGAACATATAGGGTCAACCACTCAAATGGACGATATTGACTGGTATCGCTTGAAAAGGGAAATAGTTTGACCTAACTTCTTAAAATATGACTAAAATACTTATTTATTTGGCCAAGTTCAAACATGGTAAAGGTCCATTCAAAAAAGAGTGCCAAGGGCTTGCCAATTTTCCTTATTTGGTTATAGTGCTTACCATAAATAGTATTATTAAAAGTAACTCACTTTTTGCCAATTTAATATGTACTTTATAACTCTTGTGCCATCACATGTTAAACATTGATATCCTGTAAGAGTTAGAGAAAGGGTCTCGTCGTGTGAAACTGTAGGTCTTAAGGTTGGATTGAAACAAAAAACTTGTTACAATTTTGCAATTCATATTTGTATACACCTGTTTGAAAGATGGCAGTTTTCCGGAACATCTGCATGGTCAGGTGGTTAGGCAGGCGGGAGTACGGGAGGAGGGATTTATGTTTTCGAGCATACATTTATCTATCATGGTTGGATTTTCAAATAACTTGGCAGACTTTATGTGCCTAATATGACGGAGTGTTTCTAGCCAGACCCAGGTTAATAGGGCCATGGTCAAAATCACAATTCAAGGTCATATGTCAATGTATAAAGACATATTTCATCATTTAAATGACATACTTTGTATGGCTTTTACAGCAGTGTATAGATATCAATGAGGAAAAGTGCCGTGCACAAGTTCCGTTACCCTACACTTTCTAAAATAATAATACTAAACCTTTGTTGTTTTTGTTTGTTGTTACTTTTCAAGGCTATATGTTAGATACAAATTTACATTACAAGATTTCATCATGAAACTTCATGGGTGTATAGATATCAATGATGTCACACACTGAGGTCAAACATTATTATTTATGCCCCGAAGGTGGGCTTATAGTGATCGCACTTTGTGGTAAAAGAAGGCATATTTCATCCTATGGTAAAACGCCTTGTTTTTATTAGATATGCCTTATATTATAAATTCAAATTCAAATTTTGCAACTGTAATGAACTTACTCCATATTAAAAATCAAGGATTTATTTTCCCTCTTTTTGTTTACTTTTACTGTGGATGTCTTATGGATAGAGATACCATTTGTCACGAAAATTCAGCATATTATGGGCAGAGTGCTATCAGAAAACATACTGTCTTGCGTCATTCAGGCGCTGTCATAAACTTCTGATCAGATACCATTTGAACAGATTTATCATATGATTGGACAAGCCTTGTTGAGTGTACATTATGAATGGTGCTGTAAGTTTTAAAATGTACACAAAGCAGTCCAAACATAGTGTTAATCAAGAAAATTGTAAATTATGGCAACTACAGGTGAATACACTAACATATTATAATTAAATCGCATTTTACCTTTAACATAGTATCGTTTTGCAATCTCATTCAAATAAAAAAAAAAATTCCACTGTTTGTTGTCGTTAGGATCAGATAAGGTCATGTTCAGTTTACCTTTCAGTAAAATCATTGTTGTCCTCTCTTCAACCCATCAAATGCCTCATTAGGTAAAGGTGTTTGGCTTTTATGCTGATCACCAACTTAACAAAATGTATACCAAAGACTTTTGAAGGCAAAAACTGATTGGTTATTGAAAGTTCATCTTAACATGACCTCTTATGTGATGTTATGTGATCCAATATGCGGATAGTATAGAAGCGTAAGACTGGACATGATTTTAATGAGATTTTATCCTTTCGTAAAGTAAGGGAAATGGGTTATCATAATCTCCTGTTAAAGTTAAAATTGGTATGCTCCTGAAGGGACGCATATAGTTTTCGTGCTGTTCGTCCGTCACTTTGTCCACACTTTTTGGTTTTAGGTTTCTGACTTACTATAAACACACTGATGGTCTCCAAACTTTTTGAACATGTTTATAAGCATAAAATAGAGACCAAGTTAAATAACCAGCCAAATCTCAAGAAACACTTTGGTGTAATGACCCTTGAATTGTTAAAAATATCGCTCTTTGATGATTTCCGCTCTCTTACTCATTCGGTTTTCTACTGATGGTCACCAAACTTTAAAAAAAATGCAAATAAGCATAAATGAAGACCAAGTAAACCTGATTATACTAGGTACTTTTAAGTTTGAATTTCTCAAAAAAGGGCTTTGCAATGAATTTCTCTGTCTTAATCAGTTTTCATCTAATCATCACCAAACATTCTGGATATGTTTTTTATTTTTAAATGGAGGCCAAGAACAATTACTAGCCAAACCTCCCCCGTTGCATTGGAGTAATGGCTCTTCAATTAAAAAATATGGCTCTTTGATGATTTCTGCTCTCTAACTCAACTAGTTTTCATCTTATTGTCCACAAAAATTCTTAAAATCATAATTAGCATTAAATGGACTCCCAAGTTCATCGAAATCCAATCAGGCTTTTTGGAGTTATTGCCCTTGAATTTCTGTAAATAGGGCTTTGTGATGATTTCATATTTTTTTCATTAACCAGTTTTAATTGGATTGTGTGAATAACAAATACCGCCATTAAATTATTTTCATACAACCCTTCAGAATGTCACGTTGTGTCTCATATTTTGCGGGATGATGAAATGATACAGAGTCGGAGCATTTGTGTATCTATGACACATGTCTCATTTATGATAAGTAATGTAATACATGTTGTGATTATGACTTGCAATGAGTCACAAAGCCTGCTTTAATTATTCGTTTAAAAGCAATTGTTAAAACAGTCAAATAACAATATATTGCTTATGTTAATTGTCAATAATTGTTTGTGTACAGTTTATTTCAATCCTCCAATGTATAATTGGTAAAGTTTAATGGATTGATATTGACAGATGTCCGAGTTCAACAAACTTACATTGGGCAACAGAACAGAGTTGCTGTCCGTGTCATGCTGCGAGACAACGCATGTTTTCCGGCATATGCAGTTACCACAAGATTCATCTCTGGTATTCACATTTTGCATAGTAAATGATTTTTTTAAATGTGTTCAAAATGTATTACGTTTCATGCTTTTGTTCCAAAACACCTGGTGGAAATGTTATGCCCAGACAGAGTGGAAGGCATTAAGCATTGCACAAGTCTTTCTGCCTGTACTTATATGTCCATACATGTCTATGTACTGAACTCCACTGCTGTAAATGAGGGTAAGGTTTCACTCAAAAGTGCACACATTAATGACCTTGATGTAACAGTGAAATTTAAGTAATTTTTGCTGAGAGCACAATTTGCTGAATGATAACCAGTTGTCAATTTTTCCAATGAAAAGTATATTTGGGGACAAAAATTTCACTCGTCTGCTTGTATAGACGAATGAAATCTTGAAATGACGAGTGAATTTCCCAAAAACTCTCGTCCTACAGGATGAGTGAAAAACATCTGATGTTAAAACATGTTTTTTCTGACCATCTTTGTCATTGATTTAAATACCTTTTCTAACAGCATATCTACATGTATAGGGACAATAGAACTCAAATGAACCAGAAGTTGTCATTGTAAATATATTTCATAAAGCAGGTGCACATTGTTATGCGAGACTGTTTCCCATGTTAATATTGGTTTTTTGGTGTAAACTCTGGGCGTGGAATATGACAGTGAACGGTCAGACTGCATCCACCGTAAATATTAATTTTTCAGAGCATTATATAACCGTGATATAGGTTTTTAAACAGTCTGAATTTTCTTACAATCGGCTTCATACTACATGTATTGGAATTGGGATCGCTAGGTCAAAGGTCAAGGTCACTGTCACACTAAGTGTGAAAAGTGTTTCCGATCAAACACTAGTCAACCAATTGACCGATTGGCTTTATACTTCATATGTTCATTAACCTTGGACAGTAGATGACCTTTATTGAAATTGGGGTCACTAGGTCAAGGTCACTGTCACAATTAGTGTGAAATTGTTTTCCATCAATAACTCTTCAATAAATTGATCAATTGGCTTGATACTTCACATGTGCATTGGCCTTGGACAGTAGATGACCCCTATTGAAATTGGGGTCACTAGTTCAAAGGTCAAGGTCACTGTGGCATTAAGTGTTAAGTTGTTTTCTGTTTGATATATCATCAAAGGTCAGTTGTGTTGCAAAATATCCTGTGTCAAGGCCCTGTTTGGGGGGGGGGAACATATGTCTCCGACCGCGGAACTCTTGTTCTTTTAGTCACCATTATGTGCCTGGATTGAATATTTTAATGAATATATTTATGTCCCCCTTCGAAGAAGAGGGGGTATATTGCTTTGCACATGTCAGTCTGTCGGTATGTCGGTGTGTTGGTCCGTCCACCAGATGGTTTCCGGATGATAACTCAAGAACGCTTAGGCCTACACCACCACCACCACCACTCACAGTGACAAAAAATGTATGCACACAATGGCTGCCACTACAACTGACAGCCCANAGTCACCATTATGTGTCTGGATTGAATATTTTAATAAATATATTTCCTAAAGTAAGTGTATATATAGTTTCCTTCACATGACTGTTTGCAACATATTAGACCATTACAAATCTGTCTGCATGCCTGTACTTTGTCAGCAAGATAGTGAAGTCCTTTTATAACTCATTTATTAAAAAAAGGTATCTTTAGCTCATCTGGTAAGCTTCTCTGATCGTTGTTTATGTACAGTTGTCAACATTTGCTTGTTGACCACTCTTGAAGCCTTATTAATGGCCAATCACCTTTAAAGTTGGTCGGAACTTTAAATTCCATATGACATTATGTCTGTGTTATGAACTTGTCACATGGGGTCAAAACTATTTCAGTACGTCAACATGAAAAAGCTTGAAAAAGCTTTAGATGTTCTTCGTATTTGACTTTCAAACAGGCAAGAATCACATGTTTACCCAACTATCATGAACCGTGCTTAGAACATTTGTTTTTATGATAATGATGTCTTGAATTTGGAACTTGTACTTAAAAATCCCTGGCTGCCAGGACGTGATGCAGTGTTCCAATCGTGTGTCGGCCAAGAGAAAATCTGTGTCATAAGGAGTAAAAAAAACAGAAGTCACATTTATTGCTCAAACATTGTGACAGCAGATCAGGTCAGTTAAGTTTGTTTGGGTCTCAGGTGAGCGCACTAAGGCCTATGTTTTAACTTGAAACTTTCAAGCAATTTAATGACAATATGGCTATTTTACGTTTTGTGTGTCAGATCACACTTAAAAAATATGCCCCCCCCCCCCCCCCCCCCNCCCCCCCCCCCCCCCCCCCTTTGGAGAAGAGGGGGTGTATGATTTTGCTGGATGTCGGTCTGTTGGTAGACCAGTTCCTTTCCGATCAATAACTTCTGAACAGATTGACCGATTGGCTTAATACTTCACATGTGCATTGGCCACTGACAGTAAATGACCCCTATTGAAATTGGGGTCACTGGGTCAAAGGTCACTGTCACAATAATTGTGAAAATTGTTTCCGATCAATAACTCGTTAACGAATTGTCCGATTGGCTTGATACTTTACATGTGCATTGGCCTTGGACAGTAGATGACCCCTATTGAAATTGGGGTCACTAGGTCAAAGGTCAAGGTCACTGTCACAATAAGTGTGAAAATCTTTTCCGATCAATAACTCCTCAACCAATTGACTGATTGACTTGATACTTCACATGTGCATTGGCCTTGGGCAGAAGATGACCCTTATTGAAAATCAAGGCCCTGTTGGGCGGGGGGGCATATGTCTCCGTCCGCGGAACTCTTGTTGAAATTCCTGACCCAGAAATTGCGCTCCGCTCCAGTGAGTTTTCACAAATAGCGTCTTTAATAATAATTTGTTTCCAGAGACTTAGCCCATACATTGAGGAAGTACTCATCGCGTGGCATCCATAAGCTTCATTGATACTCTTTTTTTCTGTTTAAGTTCATGTTTTGTCAGTTCGCTTCAAAACAGCTTAAGCAAACGTATTGAAACTGTGTCATCTACTCAAGCATCAGGTGTAACATTTTTCATAGCAATTTGTATTGTAGTATTGTTCCACTTTTAACATTTTAGTTAATATTGTTATTAAATTAGTCACTAAAAGGTTAATTTAAACATGTTTCATAATCCCAACGTAACAAGAGTTAATCTCCAAAATCAAGATTCTTGAAATAGATATTTTTCAAAAAGAGAAATGTGTTTATGCAAGGCTTAATGCGTGTTCTACATCAAATAAGTATGTTTTACACAGTCTACCTAAACATATTCGTCCTGCAGATATTTTGGTTGATCACCGCATATCTGATTGACGAATTACCATTACAATACAAAACGCATCGGGGAGTATAGATTGCATGACGTTATTGTTTGTAAGTTGAGACTGTTCTGGTGATTATTGTTATGCCCCCGGTAGGGTGGCATATAGCAGTTGAACTGTCCGTCTGTCTGTCAGTCTGTGTGTCTGTCCGAAAACTTTAACATTTTCCATAACGTTTGCAATATTGAAGATAGCAACTTGATATTTTGCATGCATGTGTATCTCATGGAGCTGCACATTTTGAGTGGTGAAAGGTCAAGGTCAAAGGTCAAAAAACAAAAATCCAAGGGAAGTAACAAGCCTTAAAGGAAGATAATTTCTATACCTACCAGATGATAAAAAAAAAATCAAAGCGGCACAGTAGGGGGCATTGTGTTTCTGACAAACACATGTCTTGTTTCATTTTAACTTCATAAAATCAAGTGTGTTTTTAAGAACATAGTTTCATTCTGGTTTGATAAAAACAACATACACTTTTTTCAAAATTCTCCTCTATAAATCCATGTCAAAATGTGTACTTCAATACTTAAAATTGTCTTTCACGATGTCGTCTGGTAGTTTGTATTGACGCAAAAGTCAATATCTGTTGTTTCGACAGGAAACGTATGACTTTAAATAGAACACGAAAAACATGTGTACATGTCACCTTGTACTAAAGATATTAAATGTTTGGGTTTCTTACGTCGTGAAACATGTAAGACTATCTTGGCAAGGCGTAAATGCAGGTTAAGTTTTGCATGGTGGTTTTTTAGCCGGATTTTTTTCGAAAAAATCTCGGCTTATAGATTGATGTTGTCGGGCGGGCGGGGGGGCGGGGTGGCGGCGTGCTCGAAAATGTTAAAGTTCTTATTTCATGGTATAACTTTGGTATGTTTGGACCTAGAGTCTTCAAACTTGACATGAAGGTTGGCCAGGATTAACAGATGACCACTGGTCATTTCAAGGTCATTCATTTGAAGGTCAAGGTCACTGTGACCTTCAATGTAAAAAATGTTAAAGTTGTTATAACTTTGGTATGCTTGGACCTAGAGTCTTGAAACTTGACATGAAGGTTGGCCATAACTAGTTAGTAACCACTGGTCATTTCAAGGTCATTCATTTGAAGGTCAAGGTCACTGTGACCTTCAATGTTAAAATGTTAAAATTGTTATAACTTTGGTATGCTTGGACCTAGNCCCCCCCCTTTGGAGAAGAGGGGGTGTATGGTTTTGCTGGATGTCAGTCTGTTGGTAGACCAGTTCGTTTTTGATTAATAACTTAAGAACAGATTGACCTATTGGCTTAATACTTCACATGTGCATTGGCCACAGACTTTTAATGACCCCTATTGAAATTGGGGTCTCTGGGTCAAAGGTCACTGTCACAATAATTGTGATAATTGTTTCCGATCAATAACTCGTTAACGAATTGTCCGATTGGCTTGATACTTTACATGTGTATTGGCCTTGGACAGTAGATGACCCCTATTGAAATTGGGGTCACTAGGTCAAAGGTCAAGGTCACTGTCACAATAAGTGTGAAAATCTTTTCCAATCAATAACTCGTCAACCAATTGACTGATTGACTTGATACTTCACATGTGCATTGGTCTTGGGCAGAAGATGACCCTTATTGAAAATCAAGGCCCTGTTGGGCGGGGGGCATATGTCTCTGACCGCAGAACTCTTGTTGAAATTTTGCTCCGACCCAGAAATTACGCTCCGCTCCTGTGAGTTTTCAGAAATAGCGTCTTTAATAATAATTTGTTTCCACAGACTTAGCCCATACATTGAGGAAGTGCTCATCGTGTGGCATCCATAAGCTTCATTGATATTCTTTTTTTCTGTTTAAGTTCATGTATTGTCAGTTCGCTTCAAAACAGCTTAAGCAAACGTATTGAAACTGTGTCATCTACTCAAGCATCAGGTGAAATATTTTTCATAACAATTTACATTGTAGTATTGTTTCACTTTTAACATTTTAGTTAATATTGTTAGTAAATAAGTCACTAAAAGGTTAATTTAAACATGTTTCACAATCCCAATGTTACAAGAGTTAATCTCCAACATCAAGATTCTTGAAATAAATATTTTTTTAAACGAGAAATGTGTTTATGCACAGCTTAACGCGTGTTCTACATCAAATAAGTATGTTTTACACAGTCTACCTAAACATATTCGTCCTGCAGATATTTTGGTTGATCACCGCATATCTGATTGACGAATTACCATTATGATACAAAACACATCAGGGAGAATAGATTGCATGACATTTTTGTTTGTAAGTTGAGACTGTTCTGGTGATTATTTTTATGCCCCAGGTAGGGTGGCATATAGCAGTTGAACTGTCCGTCTGTCTGTCAGTCTGTGCGTCTGTCTGAAAACTTTAACATTGGCCATAACTTTTGCAATATTTAAGATAGCAACTTGATATTTGGCATGCATGTGTATCTCATGGAGCTGCACATTTGAGTGATGAAAGGTCAAGGTCATCCTTCAAGGTCAAAGGTCAAAAAATAAAAAATCCAAGGGAAGTAACAAGCCTTAAAGGGAGATAATTTCTATACCTGCCAGATGATAAAAAAAAAATCAAAGCGGCGCAGTAGGGGGCATTGTGTTTCTGACAAACACATGTCTTGTTTCATTTTAACCTTATAAAATCAAGTGTGTTTTTTAAGAACATTGTTTCATTCTTGTTTGATAAAAACAACATACACTTTTCTCAACATTCTCCTCTTTAAATCCATGTCGAAATGTGTACTTCAATACTTAAAATTATCTTTCACGATGTCGTCTGGTAGTTTGTATTGACGCAAAAGTTAATTTCTGTTGATTCGACAGGAAACGTATGACTTTAAATAGAACTCGAAAAACATGTGTACATGTCACCTTGTACTAAAGATATTAAATGTTTGGGTTTCCTACGTCGTAAAACATGTAAGAATATCTTGGCAAGGCGTAAATGCAGGTTAAGTTTTGCATGGTGGTTTTTTATGGTATAGTTATGAATTTTAATTTGCAGGAAAAGACGCGGTAATTTTTAAAGGTGCCACTGAGAAGCCAGCTTCATTGAACGATCAATTACACTTACCATTGGAAATCGACGCTCTTCTGATAGCAGCTCATCGGCTGCTGGAAGAAGAAAGAGTGACGCATTTGATTTTGAAGCTAGGTAAAAAAAATCTTCAACATAATTTTGTAAATAAATTAACATGTTCACATACACAAAGTACTATAACTTTCAATCAAAACACAAACTATGACTAAGGAATGCCATTCAAACAAGAAAAAATACACCTTACGGCTTATGTTGTGAAATGTAGTGATATTGTTGCAATAGGTGTAAATGGTCAGTTGTTCTTCTCTGAAACTGCCAAAAGGATAGACATGGTATCTAAAGTTGTACTTTTACATAAATTTTGCATTAAACGTTTCCAGGATGCATTTTCAAATTAGATAACCACATGTCACACGGTGCTCTTGTTTTACATCTTCCTTATAAATGTTTGGCATGAACACAAACACAGACTTGTTTAAGTTCATAGTCTTTCTTTACCAACAGTAATCTTTTTATGCCCCCGAAGGTGGGCATATAATGATCGCACTTTCCGTCTGTCTGTCCGTCTGAAATTACGTCACGCTTTGCGTTTAGGTTTCTAAAAATGTGGAAAAACACTTTGCGTTTAGGTTTAGAAAAATGTGGAAAAAAGGGGCATATGTCATCCTATGGTGACAAGCCTTGTTAACGCTTTAAATGCTTCATCGGGGATGTGATATCTCCTTGATGGATTGTGTGTAATGTTCAAATAATTTCAGTATAATGTATTGATTAGTTTTTAAACTACAATTTTAAAGTTCAAGCACGTTTTCTTTCACAACCAATTTACACTTTACACTGTACAATTTAATTAACACATGTTTTATTTAAACGTTAAACATAAAATCAATGTGTGTTCGCAGATTCGACAGATATACCAGATTGGAAAATGGTGGATGTGTCGATAAAAATAATACAATCATTAGCCACGTCCTGTCCAAGGTTCCTGAGAATTGTGGATGTGGTGGTTTTAGATAAGCCAAATTTGGACGGATTCCTATTTAAATCAGGCAAGTCAAATTAGTTGTATATTTATTAATTGCCGTTTGAATTAGATCAGATTAGAATTAGATGCATTTTACAAGCTAATTACATTTGATTGTAAAACCTTTTTCTGCTTTAAAAAGCACGTTAAATTGCATTATCTTCAAATAGGTTTGACAAGGTGGATGTCGGTAGCACCTCAATATGAGCCCAGTTTCTACCTTGAGCTGATAGCAGAGAGTAGCGAGTGTTTGGACGAAATACGCACCACAGTAGAAAGAAACATATATGATGAGCATAAAACACCTATCTTGAAGTATATTTAGTTAATGTAATGTTTTAGTTGATCTGAGCTATTGTGGTCACCATATGACCGTTGTCGTGCCTCGTGCTTCTTTAGCTGATTTTTATTCTATATTGATTAAACATGGTAAGAAAGTTAATCTTGGCCGTGTTTAAATCTGGGCCATGTGCGTCTGAAACCTAGGTCACCAGGTTAAATCACAGGAAAACCTTGTTACCACTATAGAAGCCATATTAATGAATCAATGTCGATGAAATTTGGTGGGGATTTTTAGCTTGACAATACACAGGCTGATTTCGAGTCTGGATTACTTACGTCCAATAACTAAGTATTAAAAACACTAATTACTCTAAAAGCTATATTTGTGATTCTTGATGACACATACTCAGAAATCTTATCTTGTCAATATGTAGGAAAAGATTGAATCTTGGTTATTTGCTTCTAAAAACTAATTCAACACATCAAATCTTTAAAAAAAAAACTTGTTCTCACTTAAGAAGGCACATTTTTGACTTAGTCTTTATGAACATATTCTTGTCAATATTAAGGCCATGTTTGAATATTGGTATAAAAACTAGGTCACCAGATCAAGTCTTTGATTTTATTTGTCCCTAAAACTCAGGTGAGCGCTTTACACCCATCTTTAAAAAAAGATGGGTTAATATGTCGATTTGAATATATATGTACATTTTTAAAATGCATAATCGTATGACATTGCATCTCAAGTCCAGACCTAGGATTCATGAACGTTCATATAAGGCTTTTGATTGTTATATTAAGTTGGTCCTGTTCTTTTTCAAGCTTCCACAGCTGTACATGTAGTTCACATTTACTCTCAAATCTATTACCAAAGTGTCAGATGCATTTTTTACAGGGAAACCACCGACATCCCAAACGATATATCTTTAGAAGCCTCAAAACTGAAGGATAAACACGGAACGCATGGACATCAAAACCATACTGTGTCAAGTTTGGAAAGTATTAAAGAGATGGAATTAGATCCATCATATGCGACAATTGGTGAAATCAATGCTCCACAGACTTATCATGATCAAGCAAGTCTGAGATTTGTTTTAGAGAACGTCTTGTCAGTAAAAAATGATTGTATGGATGACGATCCAACATACGATAAACCGGATGAGAACTGGATTAATTCGAATAGTCCAAAGACAACAGTTGCTCATCCTGACACATCAATTGCCAAAGATACAGTCGTACTCAAATCGTTCGCAAACCAAGACCCCAAACCGCTGAGCAAACGTTTAGGATGTGACGCGAAAACAGATTATGACGACATATCTACGCATGATGCCACACTGGTTTGTTGTTAATTGTTATTCATGTTCTGATTATGTATGTGTATGAACTTTAAGAATTGGCGTGCTAAAATGGCATCTGTTAGGTTTTCCTTAGACTTGTTTCGATTCGCACCAACGAAGCATATTACGTATTTTACTCGAGAGGCATCACTAACTTTTGCGACTAGATTCTGTAAAAAAAAATACAATTTATTATTACCAAATCGTTCTTTGCCAATGTAAATGCACTTTTTTGGTGTTTTGCCGTGTAAGTTGTCTATAGGAAATGATATCTGGTTATATTTGAAGAACTGGTTTATCAGGGCTGTAATAAATGCTTTAATGCGTTTCACTATTTTTCTTTGTAGATACACGAATCAGAGGTCTCTGCCTTCATAAACCCTGGTTTAGTAGACTATCTAGAGCAACAAAATAAACTGCACACATGGAAATCATCTGTAGAAAGAAAATTCAATGTCAGAATATGCAGGGAAAATGCTTCATATACTGTTTATGGAGCTTTTGATGATATAATTGCATTTGAAAGCTATCTGCAGAAGTTCATTGTAGAAAGTTTGGAATTTGATTTATGTGATGACTATTTTTCGGAGGACAACACCGTGCAAATAAAAATGGACAAGCTGCAATTCGACTATATCTGTTTAGTTTCTGTGTCACAATGGGCTTCCATACCTAGATTTTTTTACAATAATGGTTGCCTTACGGCGGAAGGATCTGCACATGAAACTGAAAAGTTACGAATCGCCATTACAAAGTGCTTGCAGTTGGTTAAGAGAGAAATTGTAGTTTACAATACTCCAGAAGAGGCAAATGAGGCAGCTAAAATTGCTGACGTCAATCAGAACGATATAGTGTTACACCAAATCCAAAATCAAGTCCTCATAATCGGGCCAATGAATGGTGTTGTTAATGCATTTAATAAACTTAGTTCGTTTACTATTATGAAAACAATATGTACATTTTATTGTAGGTCAATCCCTCTGGAATTACAAATTATGCATGGTGATATCCGAAATGCAAATGCTGAATTTATAGCAGTTGCGTCAACAGCACGAATGTGCGAGCAACAAGGTGCCGGTAAGCATATATGCAATATGCTTGGCGAGGACTATGTAAAGGAGTGTGCTTTGTCTATACAGGCAGATGGAGTTATTCAGCATGGCGAATGTCGAGTAATTGCAACCGGTCTGTGTGTCCGGAAGTGGATTGGAAACGCGTCTGTCCCAACACACAGAAAAGATCCACCGAATCCTGCAGGGAAGGACGCTGTCATGAAAGCCTACGCCAGTTGTCTAGATGAAGCCGATAACAGATGTGGTGTAATGGCAATGACTTTCATTGGATCAGGTAGTGTTTCTTTGAATCGATAGATGCTAACTTGATTGATTTTTATGCTCACCATATATATATATGTTGGAGCATACAGTCGCCGCTTTGTCTGTCCGTGTGTGCGTCCGGATTTTTGTCCAGGCTATTTCTCAGAACTTATGACCGGAATTCAATGAAACTTTATGGGAAGCTTCACTACCAAGAGGAGATGTGCATATTATCAGAGGGTTCTGGTCGGATGATTTTTCACACAGTTATGGCCCTTTGAAATTTTCCATTAACTGTACATATAGTGCAATTCTTGTCCGGGCTATTTCTCAGCAACTAATGACCGGAATTCAATGAAACTTTATGCGAAGCTTCGCTACCAACAGGAGATGTGCATATTATCAGCCGGTTATGGTCGGTTGATTTTTTACAGAGTTAT
>VMBQ01001057.1:0-75999 GCA_007657795.1 Dreissena rostriformis | reverse complement strand
GAATTATGTCAATATCTCCAAGGTCAAGGTCACACTTTGAGGTCAAAGGTCAAAAATGGCCATAAATGAGCTTGTCCGGGCCATAACTATGTGGTTCATCAAGGGATTTTAAAATCATTTGGCACATTTGTCCACCATTATTGGACAGTGTGTTGCGCGAAAGAATTACATCAATATCTCCAAGGTCAAGGTCACACTTTGATGTCAAAGGTTAAAAATGTCCATAAATGAGCTTGTTTGTGATATAGCTTTATACCTGTCAGTCGGTTGGGTCAGTGTTGGTCAGTTGTTATGTCGGACGGTTGGTCCACTAACCATTTTGTTTCTGCGTTTAATCTAGAGAACAAATTAAAAATGATGCTCATGCAAATCGGTTTTATGGTTACTTGGGAGGAAATGGAAACCCCTATTGGTTATGGGTTATAGGGCCATTCACAGAGGCTTTTATCATGAAAGTTCCAGTACTATAAATACCAATTACTTTTGTTTCGATTGAGCTATGTCTCTGCATTCATGTGTGTAGTTAGCTGACATAAGGGCAAAGTCCGGTCACGAGCATTGTCCCAGTTTACTTATAATACAAAAAAAGTTTTTATGGTTCGACGGATTGTGTGTTTTTTTTTTCTTCAAATTATTGGGCGGGAGGACTGAAAAAAGACCGAGCCTAATACAAATCGACTTGTTTTTAAATAAGAATCAAAAGAGAAAATGATTTAGTATATTTACCTTGCATTTGTAAGACGTAAGGAGTTACTTACGTTGTAGGGTAGCTACTTATCCTTTACTACCTTTTTCAATATGTTAAACCTTTAACATTTCATGCTTGATGATGTTATGTGCACACATGCTTTTGTATATATATATATAATTATGTTATATAACTGTGTCAGGGGCCGGCGGCCTGTATATCACAATAAACTTTTGTTGTTGTTGTTGAATTGTTAATTGAATGCGTTGTTCATATGCAACCTATATTATATATTATAACTGATAAAAAAAAATATCCACCAAGCATAATATTAGTATTAATAAAACATACATTCGAAAACAATCGACTTTTCAAATCCCTTAAGTCATCGACGAATTAACTTCCTGTTACACTATACATGCTGTTATTTGATATATTAATTAGTTTAAAGCTATTTAGTTAAGCTCGATTGCATCGAACGCCTTGGGCTTATTGAGCCACTATATCGACTCCGTTTCCAGGTAGGACCAGAGCTCCAGATAATTTATTCAGCTGAGGGGTATTTCACTCATGAAATTTTTAATTGATGAGTAAAAATCAAAATCCGATAATTTTAAGGAGTATTTATGTTCAAAGAATCAGCATTAATAATAAATTGTACATGTAGTGTTAACTCGCTATAACAAGCAGTCTTATACACAATAAAGCAATCACTTTTGTTTTATTTAACAGTTTTGCAGTTTTTGTGCCCTTGGCTTATAAGCAGCCATTAATCTCTTTTTCGGTCTTGATTTGTCAAGCCACTGTTTAGCACACACTGTACAGCCACGATCAAAATATTTTGTGCTTAGCCCACAAAGGCCAACCCGCACGAGGGCTTCCATTTTTAACTGGCTCGCCATTACTTTTTGTTTTATTTACACACATCGGCACAGATCGTGACGGTATATGAACAAAAACAAGCAAGCAGCAAGTTTTCGCATTACAATATGATTCAAGTGGATTCATTGATTACGAACCGGATTTCAATATATCTAACAGGTTAAACATGTGCTTAGTCACGTTATCTGAATGGTAAGCGGGTGGTATCCGTAAAACTTGTTTATTATATGTGTATTTCGGCTGCCATTTAAAAAGTGCTCGAAGGAAAAAGGTTTTTCCATAGTGCCACACAAGAGATGAACTGATAGCAAAAATTATATGTTTGAAGTTGGGCGATTCGGGTTTCATCGAATGGGATGTCAAATGTTTTAACCATAATTAGTGTATATCGATTCTCAACAATGCAGCGGGGGGCACGTTGTGTCAACATCGGCCTTTATCGTGGGCCAAAATGAAATGATACCGTTCTGACCGAGGAGTAAATTAGGTCGGAAACCACATTCTATACATAGATGGTGATGTCACTACGTTTTTACCGGTGTGGACACAATGACGGGAACCAGTCATGTTTACATGAATTTATATCCATGTATAAACTACACATCGAAATTGCACACGATGCGTAATCCGAATTTAGCCAGGAGTTTTTTTACTCAACAACACTTAAGTCATGCGTATTTTCTTTTGTTTTTCATGCGTATTTTACGCAAATACGTATCTTATCTGGCCCTCTGGGTAGGACACGTATGTGGTGTCTTTTGGGGTGATATATAGAACGTGTCCACAGCCTCCTCCTGGTCGCTAGGTGAACCGATAGTTCGTACAACATAACGCCTTACTGGCGACGTACAACACAATGTTCCGTACAACGTAACGCCGGACTGGAATCATTTTTATAATTAAAAACAGTGACTCATTTATATGCCTTCCTATGTCCATGTACGCTAGCTTCATGCTCAAAAAATGCATTGCATGTTCAATCTAGGTGCCAAAGCCTAAGTAGGTCCGCCAGACTATGAGTACCCAAAGACACAGCACGTAGTTCGAATTCTCAGGTACAAGCCCAAAACGCTGCCTCGCGAAGACACGTTTGTTAGATGGAATTCATAACTTTGTATACTGCCTAATTGTCACGGAATATTGCATTTCCATTTCTCGGAACACAACTTCAACGCTTCCACACAACTATAACATTCAAATTGAGCATGTTTAGCATTGTTTAAGCACAAACCACAAAAACATGAAAATGTAAGTCAGCTCCGGATTGCTAATGATAAACTAGTGAAAACAGGATTGGGGTGCAAAGGGGCCATTTTTATCTTACCAGCGTATGGAATACGTTCCTTGTGAACAGCCACAAACATTGTACCCCAAGAAAACTTATAACCCTTTGATGAAGTCATTTTAATCAACGAGAAATCGCCTGAAGGCGCTGCAAGAATCAAAGGGTCAGTGCGCAGCTTTTGAACGAGATTGTTTTCAATCAAGGCATTGGTCAGGACACGGTTTTGTCTGTTCAGTATATAGCCAGGGATGCAGATTGTCATCTTGTTCAAGCGGATGCCGTAATCATAGAAGTACCCGGTCATTTTCATGACAGGTTGCCTAAATAGGTCTTCTTCTAAACCATTATCTTTGATTACTTTCATAAATACTCCCACAAAATGCTTATTTCGGAACATTGGGTGTTTAAGAATTCCGAAATCCAGATCATGAAGAACTTGAATTGTACTTGATCCTGCACGCTCTAGCAGTTTAACCTCGTGAGAAAAATCACCTCGAGCAATTTTATTGCAGTCTTTTCGAAGGATCATTGTTGCCACTTTTTTGCAAAGATGAGGGTAATTATCTTTTCCGACAACTACACGAAATTTCTCGTTTCCCGTCTTGTCTAAAGAAATGCTGTCCATTAGGAAATCTCGTGGACACAGTTCTATCGTTTCTACGATTTTGCGTCTTGCGTCTCCAAGAACAACACCAACTATGTCGCCAATAACATTATGATTAAACTTGTATTCTCCAGAATGGTCGACATATATCAGTAAATCTTTCTGATGACTCCTTAAAGAAGAACTTATGTTTTCCAAGAATTTACGGTCAACTTCGATGCCAAATATATTTGCCACAAATTTAATGTGGTCTGATGTTTGAGACGGATTTCTTACGTGATCAGCTTTGATTCGACCAGTCTGTTCTGCCCAGACAATGACAAGAGCTATAAATTTATGAAAAAGGTCGTCGTCTTTTGCATTATACAACTGTTCAATATATGCTTTGAAGTGGGCATCTGGATTTGCAAAAAACCGTGCTCCCAATTGTATCAGGTTTTCACTCTATACAAATAAATTGGCGCAATGTGGGAATCCAAACACAAAATTTTCAGTCTTGTCAATGTCCAGATTCATCGTTCCTTTTGATTTCAAAACGCATTCGTCTATATCCACTTGGTTTTGCAAAAGAAGATCATCAGTGTCTGTTCTTTTGACCCGACGAGAATGTCTCTCTTTTCTTTATTGGTGAAATCATCTGAAGCGAGATGTACAATGTTTCCTTCTTGGTCTTTAAATATTGAAGTATTGTTCAAGTCATCTAGAGCCTCTTCCTTAATATAATGTCGGGACGTTATAATAACATTCAATCGTTTTGTCTTTGCAGCTCGCTCTATTTCAGGCAGAAACGTTTTCCAATCTGCAAGGTAAGTGGTGTTCAAAGCTCCAGCTCCAAATATATCATCTATGATGACTGTATTGAACAGTCAACCTTTCTCCAATCGCTAGCATATGCAAGTTTCAGGCAGTTTTCAGGTTTCGATCTTTCTAACGCTAGGTACGCTGCCATTGTTGTTTTCCCTTCGCCAGGATGTCCCGTTAATACTGTTAGATTTTTGTCTTTCAACATCTTGTCGGCCTGATGCCAAAACTTAGTCTCAACGTAATACTGCTTATCCCCTTGATATTCGTTGAGGAAATACATTGTGTTTTCTGTGAAAATGAATTGAATACTGAAAAATTATCTTAAATATAAAAATGTGTTTATTGACTTGATAATTGATCGAGGAATAAATAAATAAACAAATCAATAAATAAATCAAATAAAATAATAACAATAATAATAACAATAATTAAAGTATTTCGGGTAAAAGTAATAGTATATTATTATAAATATTGGTATAGTAACCAGTGTCATTACAACATATTATTTCAATATTAAAATACGAACCACGCAGACTCTTCATTTCTGGCGTGACAATTTCCAGTGTTTTTGTTTTGATGGTTTAAATGGTGTTCTGGACATCGTGCATTCCAAAGCTGGTCCCGAGATTAACCATGGCCTGTCGTAAGATAAAACATATTTCTGATTCGTTTCAACCTTACACAAAAGTGACCATAAGACAATTTGAATTGTTTGACAGTTGGACTGACAAAAAAATAAACAAACATGATTTGCTTGAACCTTTTTTAGAATATTCAAACTGCTCTCAAAGTCATGCTAGTCTAAGCTCGCAACGTTTTTGTGCTGCATCTGAAACAAATTAACGTAGTTATTACAACTTTCGGCTTACATTAAGGACGTTTGGCAAGTATCTACATGAATAAATGTCCATATACAGCCTTAAATCAGCTATTTACAAAACATAACGAAGAAACACAACACGTCTCGGCATAAAGAAAGCAACCACAGTAATGCAATATCAAATTTTTAAATATAAATCCACATGAATATGCATACACAGGAAAAGGTCCTCCTTCTCAAGCTATCTTATTAATTCTGTACTATTGATTCAAATACTTTATACAAATGTCTACACATAACCGTTTCCTGAATTAAAATCTAAATAAGCTTCCGATTTTGTTATCACGGCAATTTATGATTTTTTTTTTATTATTTTTCAAACTGTACTTAAAACTAGTCTAAGCGTACTTACTTTGTTTCTCAAGTTCCTGATACGCTCGATGTACTTACTTTGTTTCTCAAGTTCCTGATACGCTCGATGAACTTACTTTGTTTCTCAAGTGTCTGATACGCTCGATGTACTTACTTTGTTTCTCAAGTTCCTGATACGCTGGATGTACTTACTTTGTTTCTCAAGTTCCTGATACGCTCAATGTTTTCTTCGTCTGTATTACCTTTAATTTTAGTGTTATCTTTTTCAGTCCACACCTTGCATTTTGGGTTCAAATTACAGATGTTTTGAAGAAGACAGACCAACAAAGTTATATCAAAGTTTTCTGAATTAGGATTTGGGTGTAACAAACTATATTGTTCTTTGGATATAACACCATATTTTGTCAGCTTATCTAGCGTACCCTTTAGTCTTATGAGCGTTGTATTTAAATCAGCAGGTTTGATAATGGAGTCAAACTTGGCTCTAAGAACCTTCTGCGTTTCCATAACAAGCATATGGAGACGTAGGTAATACGCCTCATTCTGATTCCCGTCCAGCGACGCCATTCTGAAAAAATATAAGAATCCGTCAATTGAAGTTTAACTATGTTTTACGTATTCATAAAGACAGTATTTTGAAATCACAATCTATGAAATTAATCTATTATACTTATAATGTAGCAATAAACAAGTATCAGCACTCGTTCGGTGAATCTCAATTGAAATATATATAGGTAATTGTCTATGCACATTACGAAACAGGAAAACTAAAATTAATACGAGAAACAATTCGTGAAGTTTTCGTTATGTATTTAAATATTATTTAAATTTAACAAGTCTTCTCACATTGTTGATTAAAATTATTCCGTCATTTTAACCAAAGTCCACACTGACGACACAATATCCGCTTCGAACACACTTTTTTTCATTTGATTGTATAAAAACCATGATGATTATGCCAAGAGTAACACGTCCAAGACTGTAAGTACTCAACTTGTTTAAACAATAAATTGACGTTTAAATCTACATACCTGAGCGCTGGCGACGGGCCATATTGCGTGATTTATATAGGACACTGGAAAATACCCTGATTGTCCGAAATTGATACGCTAGTTTCGATTTCATTTGTTTTAAATCGTGCCTTAAAGGGACATAATCGGAACGGCCGTTTAAATAAGGTAAAGTATGGGACGAAAATAAGTCCTGACGCGTGAAGATATCAGATGCAGTTTTGCCCCTTACTAGCCTGTACTGAAACTACTTTTGTTAGTATGAAATTAACAGACATGTGCATAACTTATGCATACTGTGTTGTATACTATTTCTTGGTATAATTGAAAAAAAGAAGAGATTTATGCTTTACACGTGTCTGTTTTGGACATATTTCTTGGCTGTAAACGTGCGAAGTGCGTCGCGCCTTTTTAACGGTTTAAGTGCCTGTGCTTTTCATGGGCCGTTCCAAGGCGGTGACCGCAATTAAAATTACTTAATACATACTGTTATATGTATAACGTATTATATTTTATATTGGCGAATTAAGTCACTTTCCTTAAATATAAAATAGAAGCAGTTGGGGACAGGATAATGTTTGTGGTGTTACAGTTTTCTTGTGTTTTTTTTTGTAAATAGACACACATAATTAACGTCTGAGGTTGTGTTCAACTGTTGACATTTAATGTTTACATTGGTCTAATATTTCTTTTGTTCGTTTACATGTTCCGAGTTTTTAAGTACACGATAAGAAAATTTCCACATACAAACGCTCGAAGATGTAGCGGTGTAGCCTCGATAATTAAGCGGAAGTTTGATGACAAGTGGCCACTCCAGTCCCAGTTCCAGTCAGCACAAAACAAAACGAAAGATAGTCCAACCAACCACACAACAACGAGTTCAGTCATTCTCGAATGCACTGTCTAATAATAAGAATAAACCGGCGCTCCTCTCAGTGATGAAAGACTATTTAAGTGATTATGTTCCTGAAGTTTTGAGATAACTCTATGATTCCAACTTGGGGGTTAGCGACTTGGTAGGTGTACTAGAAAAGTGGCCGAGCATCGACATTAGTGTATCGAAACAACAATCCGCACACGTTGAGGCAATCAATCGTGACCAATCGAGCAACAAATTATGGATCCGGTTTCGTGCGGGGATGGTTACCGCTTTCCAAATGAAGACCGCATGTAACACGGACAGGAACAATCCTTCGAAGTCCTTGGTTCGAAGCACAGTACATGCTATCCGGAAGCGGCTAACTTCAACACAAATGTATCACACTAGAGATGTGACCATGAAAAGGAAGCATTTGATACGTTTACGGAGACCATGTTGGTATCTCACGAAAACGTTTCAATACAGAATTCCGGGTTTGTGATCATTGCTGAAAATCCGAAGGACTCATTCGATGCTATCATTCCTTGCTGCTACTGTGGTCAAAGCGTTATTGAAATAAAGTGTGCATGCTGTGTTACAAGTATAGTTTTGGCTGACATTGTAAAGAAAACGTTCTATTTATAGAAAGACACAAATGGAAAAGCATCTTTGAAAAGTCCAACCCAACTTGGTGTGTATTGTGTTCAGATGGAATTCTTTGTTGTGTGGACTGAGAAAGACCTGCATACAGGGAGAATACTATATGATGACAATATGTTACGGTTTTAAATAACTCAATTTCAAATGTTACTGGTCACGTGAAAATGCCCATTTGCACTGAAAGTAACAACCACACCCTAAATCTTTATTTCCACTCGCGTCCGCGAAGAGATGACATCACTTTGAAATCAATCAGACTCATTAAATAAACACGTCCCATTAAACTCGCTAAGAACTTTATCCAAACTCGAACGTTATTCTTTAAACTGTTGGAAATACGGATATAATGGTATGCCTTTTTGTATACGACAGCGCATAATATATTCAATTGAATGCACGCCCAGTAGGAATAGCATGAGAGAAACAGTTAAGTAGCGAACGCAGTTGCATTTGCTTATAGGTCAGAAGGAATTCTTGTGATTTAATTGACTGTCCAATCTTTTCCATGCGGATTCGAATTAACTGATTACGCGCGTTAATTGATAGGCCGAGGTGATAGTATACTTGTTCGGTGCCGACCCATTATAGCACTTAATGGTACGTTTAATTCGCGCATTATAAATTTCATTTTTTTCCATCAAGATAACACACTCGTGCTGAGTTTTATCTTTCATAGGACAAATCGTCAAGATGTTCGATGTCTATGGTGCAAGCTTTAGTAGCGAAGTTCATTCATATTGGTGTCGTGTTCTGAGAAAACTGGGCAAAATCCTTGTGCGTCAATTGTCATCCCAGATTAGCCTGGGCAGTCCGCACAGGCTAATCAGGGACGACAATTTCCGCTTTTATGACAATTTTCGTTTAAATGAAGTCTCTTCTTAGCAAAAATCCAATTTAGGCGTAAAGTGTCGTCCCTGATTAGCCTGTGCGGACTGCACAGGTTAATTTGTGATGACACTTTACGCACAAGCATTTTGCCCAGTTTTCTCAGAACACGACACATATTATTGTTGCGTTTTGTGACACGACGCATACCAACAAAGAGAAACTAAAGATGCGACGGCAGGAGAGAAATCTTACTATAGATGATTGACTTTTTTTTTCTAAACAGCTTTACGCAGCACGAAAAAGCACCACAGACACTTAACAAACTGAAAAACTGGGGTACCAACACATCTTCTTACATGGATTTTCTTTGATGTTGAAAATATGAGTAACAAATTTTGCCATTACACAAATATTTAATTCCTTTTTTCCTCTTCTCGTCAGTAGTGTTTCAACGTCTTAAGTAATTTCATTGACATTACGAGGTTTCACCTTGGAAAGCTTACCGATTATCTTACAGAACAAACCAGCCCCTTTTTTTCAAACAAATGTCGACATTACAGTGACATTCTGTTGCAATAATACACAATATGCATACAAACACTCACAACTACACGGTAACCAGTATTTATTCATAAAACAAAAATGTAAAATGAAAACAGGAAACTATCACACTTTCAAGACAACAGTTCATCTTAACTCACACATATAACGTGTTAGAGAAACTAACATTCTAATCAGTTAAAATCGCACTTGCGTTAAAGCATTAAAAGAACTTTATTTAGGAATACACAATAATAAAAATTGCACAAAGTTACTCATTAAATCGCCGCATTGGACAAAATAACACAAAACTTAATCGTGAACGGAATCTTCGAAAATAAAGGTACCACAACCAATTGGCTGAAATTAACCATAGGAATATGCATTTTCGACCAAATGCATGCTTTCATCAAGAATAAATAGTGAACAATTACATTGGATACACTGTTAAATAGCAATGTTTTCTTTTAAAGCAAAATTACATAATAAATGAAAAAACATTATTCTTTTAGAACATAATTAAAAGTATTGTTTGTATATTATTGTTGAGCATGCGAAATAAGGATATGCAACAAATGCATGGCGTAAAACCTATATTTAAAAATGTTATATTACTATAAGAGGACTCAAATGATAAAATGTGTACCTTTTAAAAGAACAAAGTCCATATAAAGTCAAAAATAAAAATAGTAATAAAGAATAAATCATACTCTCAAAAATAAACCAGCAAAAACTGTGTTAAATAAACAAACAATCTAGAGAAACAAAAACAATTAGTTTCACATTTCATGAAAACGTATCACGAAGCACAGATTTTCACATCAAATCTATCACATATTTGCTAACCTGAATTTCTTACACAGCACATTCTTCCACACTTTAACACTATTGTAAAACGATAAATATCACTCAATCACAGGCTAAATGCTATGATAAACAACTTTATGAAATGGCGATCATTTACATAAAATCAATACATTCAACAGGGAAAATGTTTTCAATGGGATATCTATATACTCTTTTTCGCGAGTTCTCAAATATGTGTGAACTAACACGTCAATTTCACAATGTGGAAAAGTTTCAGGGAAAATATCCTTAACAAATTCATAAAACAAGTGTAAAGGCATTTACAAACCTCATATATACAATGATTATATATATTAATAATAATTAAAATATATGCATACGTACACCAATGAAAAACCGGTATAAACTATTTTAAAACTCCGCACTGATTTAATCCATTTCACTCAGAAATAAATCACCGTTACTTTACTGATTATTTTCTCAATTTCTTAAAAGTTACCGTCGCTTACAGCATGCGATTCTTAGGCGCAATCATATGTCAGCATTCAACGAGATTTCACCGTGATTTGATCCATGCTATGAGAGATCGGTAAATTGTGCTGCCAGAAAACAGAAACGGATATCGTCCTTCTAAAATTATCTAGCATCTATATTGAATTTGAACACATTTTACACCAGTTAAGGTAATTATGGCATAACTGTGTTGCAATGCTCTTGTACTGCTTAACAATTGCATCAATTCTGTCATCAATTCTGTCATGTGTTTATCACATTCTAGATCATCAATTCTGTCATGTGTTTATCACATTCAAGATCATCAATTCTGTCATGTGTTAAGATACTACACGTTTTTCTGTAATTCCATTTATAATTTAAGACTCCAGCTTACACAGTACAATCTTGTGTTATGTGTTTCATTGCGTTGACATCAGCATCAGTTACTGTTAGTAAGAAATAAATTGTACAATACAAGCTCTAAGGACTACATAAAGCATTCCAGTCCTTTACCAATTTAAAAAGAGAACACAAATCTTCACAAATTATGTCTCACCATTCAAAATGCATACACTTCAACAGTCACTGACTGTATTATAAGACCAACAGTATTCCTTGTTCAGCACATACATATACTGCACATTCATAGTGTGCACATCCTTATCGAAGCTTTATGTTTGCAAGGAGTTGCAACGTCTGATCTTAATCTCAAACAGACAAGATATTTAAAGTTTTTTCAGTACAAATATTTTTCGATCTGCTGCAGCAAGCCGTGAAGTTGGTAGTATGTAGCCTCTTTCTTGAGTTCCTTCAGGAGCTGACGATCCCTAGGTAGACAGTCCATGTTGAGCCCACCATCCCGGAGATAGTTCAGCACGTACCTGTAATGAGGTCACAGAAACAATTATCAAACATATTTTCGAAAAATTCAAGAAGAATACACACACAATTCCAATGTTGATATATGCTCATTAAATTACGTGGTAACAGAAATATTGCACTTTGCAAAACCATCCCCTTGCATACACAAACCCAATCTCAGAAGAATACGTCGATGTCGCATGATAGTGTGTTGCCTTACCGGAAGTGTGTGCCATCTCGGTCAATAAACACACAGCCGTCTTCCTCCTTCAGAAGCTCGTGTCTTCCGCTGAACATGGCCGCTAGCATCGAGTCTGCTTCCCGCGTCAATGTCAGAATAGACGTCGTGAACACGTGACCACCTACGTCCAGCTTGACGCGACCCTGAAAATAAAGTCAGACAAACCAGTTATGGTATAGGTAAGTATGATTTAAATGTGCGTTATTTCTGTTGTGCATGTGCATGTGCTAGTTTGGTGCTGAAACTATGTATTAGTCGCATAATCATTGAGTAAAACAATGTACTTTAGAAATGTTTAATCCAAAAGAGTGCGGAAATTAGCATTGATGTATGAAGTTTAGGACACATAGGATATTTAGTAGCTAATGGCTATTTTGGCTACTGGTAACGTTTACATAGTATGTGGATATTTTGTATGTAATTGTCTGTTTTTGTTTATTGCACAATATTTCTTTTTGAAGCAAAGAATTCAATTTTGTGGTACGTTTCTTGAGTAATTTCACTATAAGTACTTGTTTGCTACTTCGTGGCACTAAAACGTGTGTGGACTGATTTTAACGTTTCTTTATAAAAAATGCTATGTTCATGCTACGTCAGCGGATCGAAAATAAAATCAAACCTTTGTATACCTTTACCTTTTACCAGACACTGGACCCTATTGCAGACCTAGGGATAAGACCCTTTCCCCAAGGGACAATAAACAGCCGCCGGAAAAGGAAAAGTACTTCTTAATGGGTCAAGAACCTATCTTCCGCTCGGTAAACATTCTGGCCCATTGCATAATTTGGAGAATAGAATCTTGTCATCGGTGGGTATTTGAAGACTCTTCTTATCTTTATTATTGCAGAATTAATCCAAGGGACCACCCGGGCACATTAAACCCCGTGACATAGATCCAATTGCATACTTGCAGGTTCACTGTTGATTTCGCGGTATATTTATTTCCATAACTTCAACGTTGATTTAAAGGGTTTATCCATCCGTTTTCTATGCCGCCACACAAAATACTCCAATGTTTGCATGACAATCACTGCAATTTATTTTCCCACTCCAATAACGTTTCTAACATTAAGTTATTTTCATTGCTTCGTTGTGCTGAGCGAAAGTATTTTTTCAACAATGTCAGCTTTAGAAAAGTAAATCCCTGTATGTGAACAAATTACATGACAATGATTGGACAATAACAATTTTTGACTTATTTCATCTTAATGCAAAAGATCACAGTCCAAGAGTAAATGCAGTTTGGAACGCAAACGATTAATACATTACATCAGATTAAAAAAACAACAGATACATTTTGCCAAAAGTCTAGTGTTTTATAATATCTGTTCTAAACATAATACGTCCTTTTTTTCGAAGGTTTTATCGTCGTTTTAATGAATGTGGTATATATATGTACTTGAATTTCTGTATTTAACATTAAGGTATTTCATAATGTTCTGTTCAAACCATCAAATTTACTTACAAATGTCTTTACTTACCTCCCGAGGAAACTATGAAACTTAGTGTAAGTAACACTAATTGTAAAGGCCCCATATTTCACATCCATAACATTAAATTTGTTATGAAGTTGACGCCCTAGTGGAATAAATTGCAAAAAGGATTATTTCATTACCACAATTATAACCGCATAATTAAAATTGATAACATGGTATTTATTCCATTCACAGGAGTTGTCCCACGACAACGCTCAACTTTTCTTGCATTGTGACAGTTAAAGGTACATTTTCTGTTAGTCATCCAACATAATGTTCCCAACGTTGAATATCTGAAGCATTACGCTAACACCGACGAAGGGATGAGTAGTTTACATGAAGCTTGAACTATTCGATGAATAGTCGAGCAAAGGACACTTTAATTATATTTTACCTTATTATTACATGTAGATATCAACAAGGGGATAGTTTTATTATTTGTGGTTTCAGATAATTACTTTTAAAATCTCATCTGAAGACGGCCTATGTTCCGTGTTATTATTTGGATCAAAGATCGTTTCGAATGATTCAACAAAATTTATTTTACGAAATGAAGAGAGTTGGAGAGTTGCAAGTATATTTTGGATTCAATAAATATTTAATCTTTTTCTTTAAGTGGGATCCGTGTTGTTCCTTTTTACAATCAGACAATCCATTGCCAAGTTGGTATGAGAGCAACGATGTCTGACATGTCCATTCATTCGTCCCTTTGTTCAACAATAGGTTGCCTTCAGAAACTACAGATTTTCACCTTCAAAGCTCTTGGAGAAACCATTTCTCAATACATCTAAAACCACTCACAATTAAATTGTCCCCGAAATTTTGTTTGAATAATATGCTTGAACAATTAAACACAGCAACACAACATTCCAAGTTAAACAGACACAACGCGTACCGCGTATTTGTATCATTACAACAAACAGATTTATATCTTAAAGAGGAAGTCTTATTTTTCTGATACAACATGGTTAAAAAATATTGCTTAGAAGACAATAAATGGTTCAAACATATTGTTGAGAAGACACTACATGGTTCAAACATCTTGTTTTCAGGGAAACTGTGAATTACTGAATATTTGTGGGTAACAAATGGACAGCCATGACTGCTGTAGAGGTCATTTTTTTAATTACAAGACGTGTCAGCCTGAAAACGTTTATAAGATCTTGAGTTTTTGTCATGTCAACACCGGATGTTGCCACTTTTATTTTTCCCACGAATATATATGACCATTCACAGTTAGATGTTTTAGACGAATAACATTGAAGCAAAGGGTATTTCAAAATACTTACAAACGAGTTTCATATCTAGAGCTTACCTCGCGTGGGTATCAGCCTTATGGGCAAAATGTGATAATTGCAAAATGAATACTTTAAAAGGGCTATTGATCATCCCCCAGTTTCATTTAAAATGCAATACCACATTTAGTTGCCATTGTTGCCATAATCTCCCAGTGTTGTTCAACCGCGTCTTAGTGTAATGTTTACTTAGTTATCACCCTAGAAGTAAAGCGTCAATAAGAGACAAGGAAACACATTATGACATAATTATGCATGCATTCAACACAAAACAATTTTGCAAACATCAGTTGCTTTTTGACGGGCAATAAATTTCACCAACCAACATAAGCTA
Source organism: Dreissena rostriformis (assembly GCA_007657795.1). Classification (NCBI taxonomy): domain Eukaryota; kingdom Metazoa; phylum Mollusca; class Bivalvia; order Myida; family Dreissenidae; genus Dreissena; species Dreissena rostriformis. Next base: position 61,139 of record VMBQ01001057.1, on the reverse strand, counting down.
AAAGCACATATACCTAAACTAGCAGATTATGTCGATTTTTTTTGTCAGAAGTAGACACCATCAATTTTTGTAAAGCCACCATCAACAAACAGGACATTGATGTCCAGACCGATATGGTTTTCAGGTCTGTATTCATGGTTCGAACTAGATTTCCAAGTTCAGACATGAGCAGAAGGTACATGGTGGAAATCCTTTCAGGTTCAGGTCTTAGTAACTTAATGAATTAAATACTTAGAACCTTACCATATCATAGCAACAAACTAAACAGTTGTATCTAAAATTGATTTAACAATATTAGTAACATCGCATTGGAAATGACTTTATCCTTTAAGAATTTTACTAATAACATCGACATGAGCACAGCTAAAAAGATTAAATTATTTCTTAATAGTAGATAAACCAATCAAAATATGAGGCTTTTTTACGATATCAACCAATATGAACAAGATGTGTTTGTGAAACACTATGTCCCCTTTTGAGCGATTTTGATCAATATATTTGACCTTGAAGGATGACCTTGACCTTTCACCACTCAAAATGTGCAGATCCATGAGATACACATGCATGCCAAATATCAAGTTGCAAGTATCCTTAATATTGCAAAAGTTATGGCCAATGTTTAAGTTTGTGCAAACAAACCAACAGACAAACAAACAGACAGGGCAAAAACAATATGTTCCCCCAGTATAGACTGGGGGACATAAAAGAATCATTTATATTTAATGGATACAGAACCTGGAATTCTTTTTTGAAAGAGGGTCTTCATTATTCACCATACATTTATGTAAGCCAAGTGACTTAAAGTGAACCTTTAAGATGCCAGATAAAAGATTGCCATGGGTTACGCACCTTCTGGATTTTGTGAGTCTCTTCCATGCGAGTGATTTCATCACGAAGCTGTTGCCATAGACGACCAATTTCTTCACGTTCTTTCTTCGAGTCCCGCTTGAAAGAGTCCTACAAAAAGAGTAGCTACCATTGCAGGAGTGGATCGTACATGTACATGAACAAATTGATGTAGTAAGAAGAACCAATAATATTTCAAGACAAATTGACTTTGGTTTGTGTTTTGTCTTTGACCAAAATGTTTGAAAGAACATTATTAAATAATTATTTATGTATTCCGTAACTTTCCAAGTTTGTTTAAATTGATGACATAAGAAGTATTATTCACCATAAAAAAAAATAATGCTTAATATGATATAAAGCAATATTTTATCTTTTTTGTGATCAATTAGAATAGGATTAACAGTGATACTATTTAATCTGCTTCAGGGTCAACGATTCACAACAAATGCACTGCATGTTTTTTAACCCTTTGAATGCTGGGAAATTTGTCGTCTGCAAAAATGTCGTCTGCTGAATTTGTAAAATAAGCATTTTCTTCGATTTTTTTTCTAAGACCACTATCCGAATAGCAAACAGTTTGGATCCTGATGAGACGCCACGTTCTGTGGCGTCTCATCTGGATCCAAACTGTTTGCAAAGGCCTTCAAAATCCGGTTCCAGCGCTCAAAGGGTTAATGCCAGCCAAAATGGTCCATCAGCAAGAATTGTAAGGAATTATTTTAATGACACCTTCTAGTTTTCTTATGATAATTTTAAATATGAGCATCATTCTGAAAGAACTAGGCTTAATGCATGTGCGTAAAGTGTCGTCCAAGATTAGAACGTGCAGTCCGCAAAGGCTCATCAGAGATGACACTTCCCGCTTTTATGGAATTTTTTTATTAAAAGGAATTCCCTTCAAAACGAAAACCCAGTTTAGACAGAAAGTGTTGTTCCTGATTAGCCTGTGCGAACTGCACAGGCTAATCTGGGACGACACTTTACACACATGCATTTAGCCTGTTTTCTCAGAGCGGACTCATACCATGCACCATACCTGTTCTTTCGTGAGCTTCCTCTGTCTCTCCTTGACCTCCTTCTCCTGTTTAAGAAACAGCACTGCCTTCTCTTCCAACTCTGCCTTCAATTTCTCCAACGCCAGCTTAGTCTCACTGTTCTCCCTGGAACAATTTAATGGTAACTGTAATTTAACAGTACTGAGCACTAATATTTGCCTGATCTTTCTTCCAGCTCTGGCTTTAGCTACTAAAGGACTGGGTTCGTCTCTCCATGGAAGAATTTTAATGAAACTTCAATCATCAAGTTCCAATTGGAGACATTAACTGCATACAAATGTCACATGTGACATCACATTGCAGGCTTTATCTTACCAATGTCTCTTACTGAGTTAAATGTGTCAAAAAGTTGCAGAGACTAATGTGAATGTCCGCCGAGCGATCAGCAAGTCCAGTGTTAGATTCCTGCTCATGGAGATATTCTTTTTTCTTAAGACACCAAGTAATGGTTCCATACAGGAAACAGAATACAGAGTGTCTAATTTACCTAAGGCTGTCAATCCAATCTTGATAAAGTAGCTTTAAAATAAGTGGTTAGTACCATAACTTATATTGTTTACGGGTATTTTTCAATTTTCTGATCATTTCCATGGTATCTTTCGCATTATCTTTAGTTTAAGAACATATTCATGATGTAAATCGAATTGCAAATTTAAGTTCATTTGTAACTCAATTTTTCATAAAGTCTTTAATAAAACTGGACCCAGATCTTTTGCTTATTTGATGATTATAAAGTAAGTTTGTGTATAGAAAGCAAGAATTCTATGAGAATTATGATAAATTATTAAATGAAATGAATCAAACTATATTTTTTTAATTAAGCTATTGTTAATTTATAAAAATAACTTATTCGGAATAAGCTATTATTAACCATATTTTTTGAAAGTTTTATCAGAAACTTGATCCTATAGATCCACCCACCTGTGAAGTGTGGTGATTTCCCCGATCTTGTCTGACACATATCCCTCCAGTGCCTCAGTCACAGTGTCGTACTTGCTGCGAACAAAGTCCTTCATGTTCTCAAGGAGCTTCTCTGCAACGGGGAAAAACAGTTTAACAAAATCATATATGTGTATATAATTAACAAGACAGTATCTCAGTAGGTGTTGACAAAATGTCCATAAAAATAAAGCAGATTTTTTCCAATCTTTTTGGACTGTTATTGTGTTGTGGTTGCCAAACATTATAAGTTTTTTATTTATCCTGTCTTAATTATCCGTATAATGTCTTTTTGTGTGGAACAATATAAGTCTTGGGCCATCATGGTCTATGTNCCGCCCCACGCTAAAACGGCCTGGATAAAACACTAGATTTATGGGATAAATATTTGTCACTGATTTTAAGTGCAGTAGAAAAAACAAAATCTTATAATTTTCACTGAAATAAAATTTTCTTCCACCAATGAAACTCTATATTCTACTGTCTATCATATAATAAATGTACTTTACAAATAAGGTTGGTTCCTATCACATAGTTTTTAATTCAATTTCTTTTTTGGCTTAATTTGCTTCAAATAATTTAACATTTATTTCTCTTTTATAACTTCCATTGATTTACGCATATAGCCTATAGTCAACAAGTCTGTATTTACTCTGTATCTCTACATTTATACATTAAGAAACAAAAAGCTTATGTCGCCGTGGTGTTAGGAATATTGTGTCTCCCTAGCAACCAGGAGGTCATGGGTTTGATCCCCACTGTGGGAGCGTTCTTTAGATCTCTACAAAGGACACCAACTACTGGTTCTACCCAGTAAATGGACTTGAGAGCATTTCAGTAAGCCTAAGGCTTTCAATGCAATCAAGCTTAAATAAAAAAGGTTTAAAATATAAAACAGCTTATGCATCAAATTGGTTCCCACAACTCACCCAGCCTGGACTCCAGGTCATCCTCCTCTTCCTTGGGTTCTGGTTCCCTGCTCAATGTTGATGTGGCAGGCAACTCTATGTGAATCTCACTGCCCCCGTCACACAGGTGAATGCCTGGTTCCCCGCTATTCTGTAGACGCTCACCACACTGACAACACTGGTCCTGTAAAGATTTAAACAAAAAAATTTTTAACATTAATGTGATTACGTGAAGATGTGTTAATAACCAACAAAGGCGAAAATTATACCAGCATATATTAGTAGACAAAATTAAGTCTCAATATTAATCTATACACTTATTGTCTATAGTTTTAATGACTGATACTTCCTGATGTCCATTGCATAATAGATCTATTATGTTATATACTAAATCAACTCTTCATGTAAAAACAGAAGGAATATACACAATCATTTAGCAAACAATAAGTTAACTTACCCTGAGTATATTCACTTGGATACTATTCTGGTTGGCAATGTGTGCATTGCCCTGGTGATGGACGAAGCCACGCCCCCTTCTGAAGCCCCTCCCCCTCATCCTTGAAGGTCCAGGTCCCTGAACCATAGGCTAACTTAATAAAGCTTTTACAGTAAATGGGTGATCTCTAGATTAACTGTGTATCAAAACGTAGCACAACATGAGCATGACAAGTTTAAAACATGATAAACACTGTTAAAATAGGGATTATAAATCTTATTCAGTTGTTTGGTATAATATAATACATGTATATATACTAGTTTCTGTATTAGTTCTGTTTCGTTTTCATACAATCAGACTCAGAATCATTAATTGTATGACCTGGGAAAGAACCTCACAAAACAATTAGCCTATCCATTTCATCAGTGCCATCTAAACTGTTGGTTGAATATTTTGAATATCCATAAACAACATAGCATTATGATTAGTGAAACTAATGGTTTTTATCATTTATTTTATATTTTAAGTACATGTTTAACTCCATTAATTTTATTTGGTAGTAAATCACTACTTTTACATGTAAATATGTTACATCTGTTGTCAGTTGCTTTCACAAATTTAAAGCTAATGTTTATGTTGAACATACTAACTAGCTTTAAATTTGTGAAAGTATCTGATTAATAAAGACCAATTAAAATGCAAACCAACTTGAAACTCAATCTATACCTGCCAGTTGCGGGAGTTTTGTGGCATCATATGGTAAGGCATGGGTGGCCTAGGGCCACCAACTGGAAAGGGTGGGGGACCGTTCATCATCATGGGTCGGTTGCCATTGAAGTTGCCACCCCAGGGGCAGGATGGCTGATTGTTGAACATGAACATCCTGGTGACTGACTCGTTATGGTTCTGGTACCTGGTGAATGAGTGGTTGTGGTACCAGTACCTTAGATAAAAAAAGGGCGAATGCGTAATTTGAATGACATTTATATACTTTTTTATTAATAGCGTATGTGTACAGCATGCAAAATACTGATATTTCTTAAACAAACCAATACGTAAAGCACCCACTTTTTTTTTGCATCATAGTGTATTTTTATATTAAAAAAACTAAGTAGGCATACTTTGTCATTCGGCATTTAAATTAAATAACAAGTCAGATGTTTGATTCAATTTTAAACCTATCATATGTTTCAAAGAGATCTGAAAGATTTCTGTCATTCAACATGATTATTAAAGTGAGAAATAACTCAAGTTCAGCAGTAAAAACAGTTAATGTAAAATAAAAAAAATGACCAACCAACTCTCTATTTTTTTACATGTAAGTTGAAACAATATTTTTTTTACATACATATTCTTAAATGATACATGCTGATCTATCATCCTAAAAGGACAGAGAACAATATTAGTGCCGTAAACACAAGCAGAAACAACTACTGGTGAACTTAGCAGAAACATCAGCTAAGTATATAATGCTTTTATGTTGTTTTTTTTATGAACATGCAAAGTATTCATTTAGTAAAGATTATAAAATAATCAATTGAAATTATTGGAGTGTGAAATACCACTCAAATATTTGTTTAGATATTTGAATGAACAAGAATTATTGCTTGTAAACACAACGATTTTTATTTGTTTTATAACATATAGTATGACGTATGTTAACATTTGTCACATAGCTTTTGTTGCATCAAATGTGTTTCCTTTTTACACATGTGTGGCAATATAACAATGAATCATAATCAGTTAGTAGTTTAATTTACATGACAGTATTTATTACTTCGAAGATATAACATAAAGAAAATAAATTCATTAAAGGCGACATTGACATGTTAACCAGTTTTTCTGAATTTATGCTATCTCAGCTGATCTTGACAGCGATTTGTTTACATTCCGCAGGTGACCCGTGTGACCTTTAGCTCCGGTGTTTTGATTGGTTAAAAGGCACGAGCCATAAACGTAAACAACAAACTATTGACAAGAAAGGCAAAACAAAAATCGAAAACTAGAAACTTACCTGAATTAAACTGACTCAGATATTCTTCAATATAGTACTCGTTTATATGTTTTATTACGCTAGTTCAACTTTATTTTAAGATATTCGATTGCAACTCAGATTTTTGCAAAATATCACTGACGACGTTTCTGCTCAGCAAACTGCGTAGAACGAACTAGGTTAATTAGGCTCGGGAGTTTCCGCAAGAAATCGGAAATCGCCGGAAATAGGATACACTATACCAATTATTTTATCAGGTAGACACACGCTAATTTATAGATATAACATTTTGTACGTTTCCCCGCTTTTATAAAAATATGCAATGACATACACACATTTAGTTTAAGTTACAAGATATACAGAGAATTAAAAAATACTTTTGATGCTTTATTTAGTTTTATTTTCCATATGAAAATAAGCTCATTAATTTCAATTTTTGTTTACCAACAAATGGTATCGCGAAACAAGTTGATGTTTATGTTAACTCTTCCTGTGTTATTATGATTTGAAAAAGATTTTTTAATTATTGTTAAAATTCAAACATTGTACTTTTGAAATTTGCTGATACTCCTACATGTGTTTATATTTTTTAAATATCGAATATCGGTACGAGTACATGCAGTATCTGCTGCTTATCAAGTACCTTTTCTCGTATGTCGTTGTTTATGGATTTTTGACACTCGATGAATATACACATAATTTTGATGGAAATTGAAGAAACTTCAAGAAGTTAGTATAAATGTCTATCCGTAGTATTGGATATAAAAACCAAGTCATTGTTGGTAATTGCAATGTATAATCTTTGCGATTGTGCATGCACATGTACACTTTTTTTAAACACAGCCCAGTTATTCTTATATTGAAATAAAGACATGGTAATTGACATGTTCTTGTTTGTGGTTTTATGCTTTTATTGAAGACGTAACTTGTCACTTTATAGTACAGACATACTGTGGCAAAGTGTCCGGATTACGAAAAGACGGCAGTTACAGCTTCAGGGGGATTCCATACGCTTCAGCCCCAACCAGAAGTAGACGATGGCGTCACCCGGAACTTAACAGTCCTAAAACCGGAAACTGCTGGTGGGATACATTTTCGGCTCAAAGATGCGGGAACACGATCGACCATCGATACTCTACGCCGGTGATGGTTCATGACGGAAATCTTCAAAAGTCAAATGGAAACTGGTCGCTCTACAGTCCGATGGAGAAGCTAGCAGAGGACACCGACATGGTTTACGTTGGATTCAACTACCGGTCACACGCATTTGGTTGCATGGCGTTGAAAACCTCGCGGACCACTCGCCGCTCAACACTTCCGGTAATTACGGGTTCATGGGCATGATCAACTTTGGGGGCGTGATCCGCTTCGAACATCTTTAAATGAGCCTCTGACTCTCGGGAACGCCGGGTTCGATCACCCGCTACATGTACCCTTTAAATCATTAAACCGTGATGTGACGTACATGCTTTGTGCCGAGGACGATTGCATGTTCTTGATTTCAAACTGATCATAATAAAGTAGATTTTTAATTTATACATTTCAGTCGTAACTTAAACGTGTCCTATAATCGTTTATAAGACAGGAAACTGAATTGTTAGATCTATATGGCGTTCGATTTGATAAATATTAATAAATACGGCTCAAATTATAATGTGCTCGTCGCGCATGTGTAATTTGGTAAACCGTTTTTATCCGAAGATTGCCCAATCGAGATACATCGACTTTCTCCGGAATCCTCCGGAATCCTCCGGTTTAAGCAATACATCGTCTGCTGATTCAGAATGGAGTGATACCGTGTACCGTGTACATGTTTTATTGAAACACGTTTAAAAACATTCAATGGACTAACATCAATCGCGCAAACATATTTTAAGTTTTATGTGACAATAACTTGACATTAATTTGGCATGTGGACACGCTAATCGTATTCGCGTAAACGTTGATATACCGGTGTATGTAATGTAATATGTAAGAAAAATTAACATGGAGATGTACATAACATTGTTATGACCAATACACTTCATCAGACAGCACAAGAGTGTACTAGGAAGTAACCGGTCATTCAACTTATTGAGTGTTTGATTACATTGCGGGAGATAAAAGTTTTGTTTGTTTTATGTATATTTATTATTAAACACACGGTATCATAATGGTGATAGGTTTGTTCACTATCTCGACTTTCCTTTTTGGCTTCGCCGTCAATGATGTAATAAGTGACGTAACTGTCCGGACTGAATGCGGACCCGTGTCAGGTTTCCAGAAAGACGGAGCTTACAGCTTCCGGGGGATCCCATACGCTTCTCCGCCAACCGGAAGTAGAAGGTGGCAGCCACCGGAACCTCTCCGTCCCAAATTCGGAAACTGCTGGCGAGGGACATTTCCGGCCCAAAGTTACGGCAACACGTGTTTTCAGATCAACCCAGACGACCACACGACGTTGATAGGCAGCGAGGATTGCTTGTACCTCAACGTACTGACGCCGTCACTTGACACAAACGCGTCCAAACCTGTGATGGTGTGGATACATGGCGGAAGTCTTCAGTTATTTAGCGGCAGTTGGCCGCTGTACAGTCCCACGGAGAAGCTAGCGGTAGACACCGACACGGTGTACGTGGGTTTTAACTATCGCCTGCACGCTTTTGGTTTCATGGCTCTGCAAGTGCTCGCGGACCACTCGCCTCTCAACACTTCCGGTAACTACGGCTTCATGGACATGATCGAGGTGCTCAGGTGGGTGCAGGCCAACATCCGAAACTTTGGGGGCGACCCGAATCAGGTATTCTTTTGTTCGACAGCACTGCTATCGCCAAAATCGTTTGCCATGCAATCACACACGCCTTCATCTGCGTAATTGTTGTCATCAACACTATTATAAACAAAATAAATGTCATCATCACCATAATCATTATCCACATCAGCAATTTGATCAATGCTTTATTCCATCATTGTCATAATTTACATCAACAATGGTATCATCGCCATCATCCACATCAACAAATCCACGATTGTCACTATCCACGTCATTTATGTCATCGTTGTCACTTTCCTCATAAAAATGTAATATATCGCCATTATCTACATCAACAATATCCCCATCGCCATCATGCACATCAACCATCAATAAACTCATATATTCTCATTATCAGCATTATCTTCATTATCATTGTCATTATCTACATCCACACTTTCATCATTGTCGTTATTCTCATCAACAATATCATATATTTCAACATGATCTTAATAATCAATGTGATCATTGTCAATATCAATATCAACAATGACACCATCGTTATTATCCAAATCAGGGATGTCATATTTAGCTATTTGAATTCAACTCACGTAGATAGTAGAAAACAAAAACTGTCGTCGTGCCTGAAATACCCACACACCCACAAACCTCTTTGTCAGTTAGCATTGTTATTCCTACCTATGTGATTGAGTTGATATCACTAATAGTTTACCCGGATACCATAACGATATAAATGTCACGGTACCGAACTTAAGCGGGATTGGTGAAAAGATGTGTGACGCCCGGTTAGCTCAGTCGGGAGAGCACTCGCCCTGTAAGCGAGGTGTCCCGGATTCGAGTCCCGGACTGGCAGCACACTTGGAACCACCACAATGGCGCCCAACGAGGGACCGTGACGTTCCCTATGAAGTTTCAAGTCGATACCACTTTAAAAATTCAAGATATGCCACGGAAAGAAGAAAAACGACCGACAACCTGGAACCAGTTTACCCCCACCCCATACAACTGTGTTAAGCGGATGGGGCTATACAAAGGCCATTATCTTCTGAATTACCTTCGTAGAGGAATATAAAATATTTGTACATGAGCCTCGCTCTGTGAAAGGGGGTTTACTACATGTGCGTAAAGTGTCATCCCATATTAGCCTGTGCTTACTGCACAGGCTATTCAGGGACGACACTTTCCGCTTTTATGATATTTTTCGTTTTAAGAAAATCTCTTCTTAGCAAAAATCCAGTGTAGGCGGAAAGTGTCGTCCCTGATTAGCCAGTGCGGACTGCACAGGCTAAACTGGAACGACACTTTACGCCTTTTTATATATATAAGGACAAAATTCTTCATTACATAATACAACAGTTGAATAATTATTTAAATATGGATACATGGTTTTGAATCAGGCGAAAGCGACAACTATAGTAGTGTACCAATCTATTCGTATTTTTAGATTACACATTTTGTAAATCAAGGACGGCTATATTTCTACATAATAATTAAACACAATTCAACATTACGATTATAAAAACCACCCTAGTCATTGTTATCGAAAATATTTTGCGATTGTCGAGTCCGCTCGCGGAAAGCTCGATATAGCAGTTACAATAATCGAGTGTGTGTTCGTGTGTGCGTGCGATACCACCACGAGAAGACTATGCCACGCGTGTGACACACATCGCCCTACCTCAAAGGTCAAGGTTATAGCGGGCAAAGGCTCAAATTGGGTATATAGATTGTATATATCCGCTATATCTCCAAGCTCATCAGCAGCTCCGAAATTAGTAAAATGGTCGTCGACTTTAAATGTTTACGACGATACGTTTGCAAAAGTATTGCGCTCTGTATTGAAGGGTCGTGTGCAAACGAGGTGGATTGTGGATTTCCAGACCCGTTAGTAAGCACCTGGACCTGGGGCCAGTACGTCAGCCACCTTTACGCTACAATCGGAACGTTTGTGCCGCTTATTTTAGAGACGGCACTGAAGCTTTATCCCGTGAATCAATCCACTCCGGAATTTCAACTGACCAGCATGGCGAGTGATCTCCGGACAAACTGTCCGAATGACGTCATGTCCTTCTACGCCGCGGCGACGTTTACGTCACCCGTTTATCGGTACGTTGTTACGTCATCGCCGTCCGTTCCGGTACATCCGATTGGAATTCCGTTCCCAGCACGATACTCGTTCCATATGTGGGACGTTTTAGCCTTCTTCGGATTCATTCCTGATTATATCAAACATCCAACTCTGGATGACATTTCCTGGCAACGGAATGTCCAACAGGAAGTGATGTCATTCGTGAGGAGAGGTCGACCCTTCAGCGCCTGGCGGCCGTACCCGGAAGAGACAGCCTTTCTGTCCCACGTGACTACAACTACTTCCGGCTACAACCATGCGCAGTGCGAGTTCTGGCTTCAAAATGGATTCTTCAGCTATGGTTGGATAAATTAGTTGTAGCTTGATGTATTGTAATAAATACATACTTTATATATAAGTTTGGACTAAAAGTTGTTCACATTTCGATTAATATTATTACTATTATTTTTAGGATAACACATACAAACAATGTTTTCATCCATATTTGTTAAAAGGACGACGTTGTAAAACACTACAAAGCCGAGATACATATGTCGCGTTCTGAGAAAGCTGGGCATAATGCTTGTGCGTAAAGTGTCATCCCAGATTAGCCTGTGCAGTCCGCACAGGCTAGTCAGGGACGGTACTTTCCGCCTAAACTGGAATTTCGCTTAGAAGAGAATTCATTTAAACGAAAAATTCCATAAAAGCGGAAATTGTCGTCCCTGATTAGCCTGTACGGACTGCACAGGCGAATCTGGGATGACAATTTACGCACAAGCATTATGTCCAGTTTTCTCAGAAACAGCAACTTATACTAACTGGATATTGTCACAAACGTAACTAATAAACCCACACCGCTTTGTTAGCTTAATCAATGGGTACATAACTCAGAAATGTGTGGGTAGTTGGGCATGAACAAAGTATCTTGCACATCTACACTTCATGGTGATGAAATATTGTAAGTTTCCATTAAAGCGTTTGAGAAATGTGGAAGTAGTTCGTTCCACACAATTATTTTCTTTGGTTCGATCGACCTACTGACAGAGTGATACATGACATAAAGTACGGAATACCATTTTAGTCATTAGTGTAATTTTATTTAAAGTTAGTTTCAATAAATGTATAGTTAACGTGCTTTGTTGTCAATTATAAAAGGAATATGACCATCGATACTTTAAGACGGTGATGGTTTGAATACATGACGGAAGTCTCCAACTATCAAATTGAAACTGGCCGCTGTACAGTCATAAGGAGAAGCTTGTGGTCGACAAAGACATGGTTAACGTTGGATTCAACTACCGGTTACACGCCTTTGTGTCATGGCGTTGAAGATCCTCGCGGACCAATCGCCGCTCAACACTTCCGGTAATTACGGGTTAATGGATAGTAAGGCCGCAACTTTGGGGTGTATTCCGCTTCAGACATCTTTCAACGAGCCTCTGACTATCGGGCAGGGCGTGTTTAATCACCCGCTACATGTAACCTTTTTACTCGTCGCTCGCATGAGGCAGTTTCGCGTTCTGGGAAAACTGGGCTTATTGCATGTGTGTTAAATGTCGTCACGGATTAAGGGACGACACTTTCCGCTTTTATAAAACAATTCGATCAAAGGAAGTCGAGAGTCTTTACGAAATTAAGTATTGGCGGGAATAGTCGATCCTGATTAGCTTGTGCGGACACTTAACGCACATGCATTAAGCCCAGTTTTCACAGAAGAAGACTCAGACATTAAACCGTGATGTTACGTACATGCCGAGAACGATTGTATGTTCTTTATTTCAAACTGATCATAATAAACTTTAATTGATTTTTATTTTTAAAATATACGTGAAAACTTAAACTTGTCGTTTAATCGTTTATACGACAGACAACTGAATATTTAGATCTATACATGTATGTTGAACAATTTGATTAAAATAATACATACGGCTCAAATTCTATTGTGCTCGTCGCGCGTGTGTTATTTGGTAAACCGTATTTATCCTTATACATCCCGATTTAAACGGATTATGCCAAATCGCGATACATCGACTTTCTCCGGAATCCTCCGGTTTAAGAAATACATCGTCTGCTGATCCATAGTTGGGTTGGTTTTTACGGAATACCGTTAGTGCCATCGTGGTTACACATTAAAATCCAGAGGGCGAGAATGCGATAATGCGAGAGTACGATGACGGGAGTGCGTGAAAACGATGACTAGAATGCGAGAATACGATGACGAGAGTGCGAGGACGCGATGGCGAGAATGCGAGAGTGCGAGAATACGATGACGAAAGTGCGACAACGCGATAGTACGATGGCGACAATGCGATAGTACGATGGCGCCAATGCGATAGTCATATCGCACTGTCGCCATCGTATTGGCGCACTCTCGTCATCGTATTCTCGCACTCTCGTCATCGTATTCTCGCACTGTCCTCATCGTATTCTCACACTTTCGTCATCGCATTCCCGAACTCTCGCATTCTCGTCATCGCGTTCTCGCACGCTCGTCATCGTATTCTCGCACGCCATCGCGTTCTCGCACTCTCGTCATCGTATTCTCGCACTCTCTTCATCGTATTCTCACGTTCTCGCATTCTCGCCATCGCGTTCTAGCATTCTCGTCATCGTATTCTCGCTCTCTCGTCATCGTATTCTCGCACTCTCGTCATCGTGTTCTCGCACACCGCATTTTCGGCCACTTGATTTTAATGTGTAACCACGATGGCCATAACGGTATTCCGTATTATGGTTGGTTATACCGTGTACCAAAGAGTGTTTTATAAAACACGTGTAGAAAAATTCAAGGGACTTAAACCAATCACGCAAACTTATTTAACGTTCTATTTGACAATACGTTGACATTAATTTGGCATATGAACGCACTACCGGCAATCGTTTTCTCGTAAACGTTTATATACCGCATGTAATGTTATTTCTTTTTCAAATTGTCAGAAATGACAACACGGCGATGTGTATAACATTATAATATTAAATCAGAAAGCACACGAGTGTACTGGAAAGTAACCTCTTATCTTAGACGTTGCCTTGAGAAGTTTCAGAACATTGCTATGGATGTCTCTTATCTGTGTATTTAGGTCATTCAACTTATTGAGTGTCTGAGTATATTGCGGGAGATAAAAGTCCTGTTTCTTCTATGTGTATTAATTGTTAAAAATACTCAATCGGTGTAATAATGGTGCTAGGTTTGTTCACTATCTCGACTTTGCTTTTTGGATTCGCTGTCTATGACGTCATATGTGACGTCACTGTTCGGACTGAATGCGGACCCGTGTCAGGTTTCCAGAAAGACGGAGCTTACAGTTTCCGCGGGATCCCATACGCTTCTCCGCCAACAGGAAGTAGAAGGTGGCAGCCACCGGAACCTCTCCGTCCTGAATTCCGTAACTGCTGGCGAGGGACATTTCCGGCCCAAAGTTACGGCAACACGTGTTTTCAGATCAACCCAGACGACCACAAGACGTTGATAGGCAGCGAGGATTGCTTGTACCTCAACGTACTGACGCCGTCACTTGACACAAACGCGTCCAAACCTGTGATGGTGTGGATACATGGCGGAAGTCTTCAGTTATCTAGCGGCAGTTGGCCGCTGTACAGTCCCACGGAGAAGCTAGCGGTCGACACCGAAACGGTGTACGTGGGTTTTAACTATCGCCTGCACGCTTTTGGTTTCATGGCTCTGCAAGTGCTCGCGGACCACTCGCCTCTCAACACTTCCGGTAACTACGGCTTCATGGACATGATCGAGGTGCTCAGATGGGTGCAGGCCAACATCCGGAACTTTGGGGGCGACCCGAATCAGGTATTCTTATGTTCGGCAGCACTACCATCGCCCAAATCGTTATCATTTCAATCGTAGACGGCATCTTAGGCGTCGTTGTTGTCGTAATCACTGTTATCCACAAACTGAGAGAAATGCTCGCTATATTCTTTATCAACAACAATAATGTCACCAACGGCATTATCTACATCAACCATTTTATTATCGCCATCATCCACATCAACAATGTCATTATTCTAATTATCCACATCAACAATGTCATGGTCGTCATTTTCCACATAAACATGCAATACATCGACATCATATACATATAAAAATGCCACTTTCGCCATCATGAACATCAACAATGTCACCATCGTCATTACCCACATCAGCAATGTCATATATTACCATGTTCTACATGATCATTTTCATATAATTGTAATTATCTACATCAACACTTTAATTATTGTCGTTATCTTCATCAACATTCTCATACACCGCCATTATTTTCATACAAATGTCACATATCGTCATTATCAACATTACCAATGTCACATTTATCGCCATGATCTTCATTTCCAATGTCATCATGGTCACAATCAACATTAAACATGTCATCATTGTTATTATCCAAATCAGGCCGATCATAGTTAGCTAGTAAAACTCAACTCTCATTGTGAAAACAAGAACGGTCGTTGTCATTCCTGAAATACCACCGCATACCGCTTTTCAGTGTGCATTGTTCTCCCTACCTATGTGGTTTCAAGTTGGTATCACTAATACTTTTCGAGACATGCCCGTATACAATTAAGATATAAACGTAAACAAAGTGCAATACATTTAGTTCTAAACATATGGAAGCAACAGTTATTTTATTAAGCACTACACCTTCCCCCAATAAGATCTACCTATGAAGTTTCAAATCGATACCACTTTAAGTTGTCAAGATATGCCACAGAAAGAAAAGAAACAGACGGACGTACGGACAGCCTGATCGACAACCTGGAACAAGTTAACCCCCAATCCTCACTCCTTACAACTTTGTTGTGTGGATTGGGCTATGCAAAGGCCATTATCTTCTTGAATTACCTGCGTAGATGACTATACAATATTTATACATGAGCCTCGCTTTGTGAAAAGGGGGTTTAATGCATGTGCGTTAATGTCGCCCCAGATTAGCATGCGCAGTCCACACAGGGAAGACACTTTTCGCTTTTACACAATCTTTCGTTTAAAGAAAGTCTCTTCTTATCAACAATCCAGTTTAGGCGGAAAGTGTCGTCCCTGACTGCACATGCTAATCTGGGGCGACACTTTACGCACAGGCATTAAACATCCCTTTCACAGACCGAGGCTAAAATTGTAATTTGTTTATTAATTTAGGTGACTGTGTTTGGTCAGAGTTCAGGAGGGACGGCCATAGTTGCCTTATTGTCGTCGCCAATGTGCCAGGGGCTGTTTCACAAGGCAGGTGAACATGTTTAGATTGCTATTGGGCAGTAACTTATTATGGTCTTATACTATTTTAACCCATTTGTTCTCAATACCAAGGCATGTCCCACAATAGAAAATAAACAAAATACGTTCAATGTATAAACTACATCTTATAATTAGTTTGTTTAACTATTTACTTTAGCTCGATTATATTTACTACTTATTTGAAACGCTCTCTAGTCCGTTTCCTGGGACTAGAACCAGTACTTGGTGTCTATGGGGGATCAGTTTGTGATGTTCAACACGTTTCTAAATTCAACAGGCGTGGCTTCTGTCGGCATCTGCCGTTTACAACAAAACCGCCAATGATGCCTACAGTGACAATCTCGCATTTGTTCGAAACGCCGGGTGTGGTATTAGTGACATCACGTGTCTATACAATCTGACGTCAGCGGAAGTGACGCGCGCGGTGCCGTGGAATACGTACCCGTACTGGGCTATGGTTGATCAAGGCGACTTGCCAACCAATGGCTATTTTGATGGAGCTATAGCTGTGGTCGACGGTAAGAATGAAAATAGAGGGTCGGTCGATGCATGCCGATAACATGTTGAGAAATTGCGTTAACAATTCTTGCAATTATTTAAAAGCTTAACCATGCACATGTTGGGCCTTTGCCCTTTAGTGTGACCTTACCAATTTTTGGTATATTTAAAAAAAATGCATTATTAATCATGCACAAATCACGAAGTATCAGTAACGACAATCTTTAATTTCCGACAATTTGACATGTGACCTTTAAGGTACAGTTCAAACCTGACATTTGACCTCAAATTGTGACCCTGACCGTTAAGCTTGGGAGACGGGTGTTGCGCTTGACACACTGCCTCCACAGGGTGTAAATGTGTGGCTCAGTATTTAAAAATGCATGATGAATAATAAAGTTAGTCCGGACGAGCTGTTTTATGGACACATTTAACGTTTAACCTTTAAGCGCGACAATGACCTTAGAGGTGGGGAGACTTGTGTTGCATGTGTTGAGTCGTCTTGTCATGGTGCGTAGTTGTAAGCTATTTTAAATTTGCATGATGAATCATGAAGCTACAGTGAAGTGCTGACATTCCAAATTTGAACCTTTGATCTCTTAGTATGACATTGACCTTTAAGGTAGGTGGACGGCTGTTTCACGCACCATGTCGTCTTCTGTTGGTGGTAACACACGCACGCACGAAAATACACTCGACGATTGTGACGGCTATATCGAGATTTCTGCAATCGGGCTCGACAATCAATGTTTTACTGCACAATAAAAGTATTTTCGATAGAAACGACTTATGCAGTTCTTATAATCGTTATGTTGAACTGAAGTATACTTAAAAAGTAGAAATAAAACTGTCCTTGATTGACTCAATTTGTAATCTAATGAACGTTTATAGGTTGTTATAATACTGAAGTTGTTACTTTCGTCTAACTCAAACTCTGTAACCATATTATTATTATTGCTGTATTTGTATCCCCGAAGGTGGACATATAGTGATCGCATTTTCCGTCTGTCTGTCCATCTGTCTGTCCGTCTGAAATTCCGTCACACTTTGTGTTTAGGTTTACAAAAATGTGGAAAAAATGGGCATATGTCATCCTACGTTGACAAGCCTTGTAATATTATGTTATGAATGTCATGTTTTCCTGTTATATACAAATGCTTTGTACATATATTCATCGCATGTACTTCATATTTTAGCTATTGAGTTGCGTGAAATGTTCTCGTCTTCAGGTTTGGTAATTCCGGATGCCCCGTTTGAGGCTTGGAGGAAAGGATACATGGTTGACGTCCCTTTGTTGATAGGTAAGAGCCACATAACCAGGCTATTTCATCCTAGTTTATTGTGAAATTTTGGAAAAGGCAACAGAAAAATAATGACTAAATGCAAAATTGACAATTATACAGTATTATATCTCCAAGTTGATCCTAAATAAGTAACATTGAAAAGGTCGTTGACTATAAATATTTACGACGATACATTTGGAAAATATTGCGCTCTGTATTTAAGGGTCAACCGCAAACGAGGTGGATTTTAACCCTACAGACATGTCAATAAGCTCGTGGACCTGGGACCAGTACGTCAGCCACGTTAAAGCTAAAATCGGAACGTTCGGGCCGCTGACGTTTCAGACAGCACTGAAGCTGTATCCCGTGAATCAATCCACGCCGGAATTTCAACTAACCAGCATGGCGAGTGATCTCCGGACAAACTGTCCGAATGACGTCATGTCCTTCTACGCCGCGGCTACGTTTACGTCACCCGTGTACCGGTACGTTGTAACGTCAACGCCGTCAGTTCCGGTACATCCGCTTGGAATTCCGTTCCCGGCCCGGTACTCGTTCCACATGTGGGACGTTTTCGCCTACTTCGGGTTTATTCCTGATTATATAAAAAATCCGACTCAGGATGACATTGCCTGGCAACGGAATGTCCAACAGGAAGCGATGTCATTCGTGAGGAGAGGTCGACCCTTTAGCGCCTGGCGGCCGTACCCGGAAGAGACAGCGTTGCTGTCCCACGTGACTACAACTACTTCCGGCTACAACCCTGCGCAATGCGAGTTCTGGCTGCAAAACGGATTCTTCAGCTATGGTTGGATAAATTAGTTATAGTTGTAGCTTGGCGTATTGTCATAAATACTATTAAATAGATAATACGTTGTAAAGTGTGTTTGTTTTAAACAAAACTATCAATTCGGAGTAGAAAATAGTTCACATTTAGTATAATATTAACTTTGTAGTTAAACACGTACAAATTCAGTTTTGACCCGTATTTTTTAAAAGTAATATGGTACAAAACACAACACATAACAAAGCCGTTGGATCACTTAACACGAGCAAGATTCTGTTAAAGAAATTACAATTTGTACAAACTAGTAATTGCAAAAAACAAACGTAACGAAAACACCCACACCGCATAGTTATCTTTAGTCAAGGGCAAATAACTCGGGAATGTGTGGATAGTTGGCCATGACAAAAGTATCTTGCACATCTACACTTCAGGGTGATGACATATTGTAAGTTTCCATTTACTCGCTTGCGAAATGTGAAAGTAGTTCGTTCCACAAAATTATAACATTTTTTTCGATCGGACCGATGGATCTACCAACTGACAGATTGATATGTGTCGCGTTCTGAGAAAATTGGGCATAATGTATGTGCGTAAAGTGTCGTCCCAGATTAGCCTGTGCAGTCCGCGCAGGCTAATCTGGGACGACACTTTCCTCCTAAATTGGATTTTCGCCAAGGAGAGACATCATTTAAACGAAAAATTCAAAAAAGCGGAAATTGTCGTTCCTTATTAGCCTGTGCGGACTGCTCAGTTTTCTCAGAACACGACACATATATAAAATCAAAATACGGAATACCTTTTTAGTCATTATTGTAATTTCGTTTAAAGTTATTTTTAATTAATGTATATTTAACGTGCTTTGTTGTTAATTATAAAAGAAATAGGCTGTCCGGTAAGCACAGTTGTTGGTACACGCGCTCCTAACCTAGGCGACCGGGTCAATCCCCGTTCATGGCAGCACGTGAGTTTGGTTGGTGGTCACCATACCGGACAAGCGGGGTTTCTTCTGGATACTCGGGCTTCCCCAACAGCACAAGAACACACCCAAATTGAAATATTTCAGTAAAAAACGTATATCTGGAAATTGAATTTTTGCATGAAATTCGTCCCAACTTTCGTAAGTCAAGGAAGTTAATTAGATAGGCGAGATAGGACAAACTCCGGGTCCTAAGGCGCGGAAGGACATCATAAACTCCGAAATACGCACACGCATAAAAGGAATATTACGATAGTCAATTGTTCCAAGAGTACCGGTAAGTATCACTCTCTAGTTTGCCTTATTTTATAGCACAAGTCACTAGACTGATACTTACTCTTGGAAAAATTGTTTGGCTCATCGACTAATTAATCAGCATGTACAAACCGTTACATATACAATGGTTGGCAATTAATGGAGAACAGCGCACACATTTATCAGAGCAAAGTAAAGGAGAATTGGTTTTTAACGTCATGCCGCGCCTAACGTTATGCCAAATCTTACTACTTAAAACACATATATGTAACACCATATTTACATGATATTATTGCAAGTCATAGATTAAAGTTACTCACTTGAACACATATACTGGTTTTAACGTACAGAAAACAGAATAATGTCTCAAACAAATACGTATTTATGCTTAATTTAAACTAATTTGATTTGTGGTATCGATACCAGGTGTCCGTTGTTTAAATCATATCAAATGAAAAGATGTCAAACCTGAAACTGTGTTTTCGGCATACACTAGTTTTAATATTACAAAGTAAAAAAAAAAGATCAATAACGTTTACCTAATTCAGCACCTTAAAACGGACGGGTATCTTTTGTGCAGACATGTATATGTTAACTTATCACATGATACTCAGTCCATGTGTTTCACGTTAGGGGGATTTACGTTGATCCCCGGTCCGTCCGTCTGTTTTCCCGTCTGTTTGTATGACCATTTGTCGCCGTCTGGATCACGCGACTATTAAAAAAGTATTCAAGAAAACTTCATATCACTTGGTATATGAATATTGCCATATAGGCAATATGCACGTAAGTTCAGATGTGTCCGCTTGTCCACCTTTCCGTAAACAAATGCATCCTGTGATTACTCAAAAGATACGAAACTCTACATGTAGACGGTCTATCATATGGTAAATATGGACGTTATTTAAATTTATTTCGTCGGGCAAACATTTAGGTGGCTAGAGGGCAATGTGGTGAAGAAGCATGTTTTTTTAGTTTATTTTTAGTCCGACCAAACTTGTGGTTGCTATGGTTACCAAAATAATTGAAAACTGAAATCCAGATCCTGCCATAATTATAAAGTACTTAATCTTAGTTGATGGAACTTATGGATATCCTGTTCCTGCTCGTACAACATTATCCGGTTGGTGTCGGCTGTGTGGTCTGTTACAAATCTCTTGAATGCATGAGTTTTGTACAGGGCAATCACCCACATAAATTTGCAATTTTATAAATCAATGTACATACACGTTTTAGTTTTACATATACATGTTTTATTTATACATGTTATTACAATCATATAATGATACGGATAACGAAAAATTTGAACAGGAAGTGAATTAGATAAAATTTAACTGTATTAAAGGTTGTTAATCACAGTCATTTCCTGTACATTCAACTAATATAACGGTACTCCGTTTTGGTGTTTTATAGGTTTAAAACGTCATTTGTGTATTTTCTACAATGCAGTTTTAATTGCATATAAAAGTGTTCACTAGAGAGATATTTACATTGTGTATATCTTAATGACCTATTTACTCAGAGTTTAGAAAGGGTCTCTTAATAGAACTGCTTCTGTCCATTTATATCTATAGTGGTCTATTTATACTTAATCTGTAAGGTACATGGTACTTACAGTTTTTGAAAATATACTTTTCATCATAAATTATAACTTCACTCATTTTGTTATTCACAACTGAGCATATACCTTCAATTGTGTATCTTTTGGGTATGTCTTATAGTTATCTAGTATCAACTTTAATCTTGTCGGTTACATACATGTTTGGTGCAGATGCATAAATGTGTGATAGAGGATTGCGTTCAAATTGGTAAGAATTAATTACATATTAAAATTGGTTCATTATCTATTTAAACGTATATTTCTTTTTTTTTCATTTAAGTAACGGTGCGGTATAAATAGTATGTGTAACAAGTAGTAAAGACTACACCAATTAGAGATGAAAACGATGCATATGCAACACATATAACGTTATCTATACAATTTAACTCAATGGCATTAATTGTAAGAGGTTGCAAAAAGTACAAAGATCATTAAATTTAAATTATAAGTTGTGAGACAATTGCACTGTACAATTCCCATTCGTGGTCAAAGGATTTAAGTTATTTTTTGAAATTGATATTTTTCTCAAGTTATCATATTCATACTTAATATATTTCTGTTATGCTTGGAATGCATTTATTCATTTTTTTTACTTCTAGAGCTTTATAAACAAAATAACATTATTCATGGCTCTAGCAGACTTTGTTACTTATCCAAGGAGAAAATGTTTCTTATTCATGAAAGAACATTATTGTCCTGGTAGCATTTCATCAGTAATTGCTTTAGATATTTAAAATTCCCAGACTAAATGTTCTAACTTTTCATCACCTGCAAATAGAACATACTGGATTATCAGTTATTTTCATTTTATTTAAAAGACAATTCGTTCCAAGAATCTTGTGAATTATTATGTATTGGAAACACTGAAACTTTACATCATTATTAAAAAGGGTAGCTCAAATATGCAATTCCATTCTTTTTCATTTATTATGGCATTGAGTTGGATATACCATTTTGCTTTTAATGATGGTTGTTACTTTTTGTTTCTAGAATGATGTATAGTCTTTTTTTCTCCAGATTCTTTTTTTAGTATAAGTTGTGATAACGGGGGCAAAAGGGGTTGATAATTTGTTGGGTGGGACAAGATATACAATATTGTTTCATTAATTTATCTTTTGCTCTTGTCACCCCTGTATAACGAAGGAAATTTATGTTCAAATTGTAGATTGCATCTAATAAATCAACATAAATAAAGATTCCATTTTGTTTTAAATATTACACATATACAACGAATTCCAGCAAAGCAACTCTGACTTGAAGAACACACTGTTATTTCCCATTAATATATTCGGATAACAAAAAGTGGATAATACAAGAATTCTGTGTTGACTTCTAATTTACCACTATAAAGTGAGAAGCTTGTTAAAACATCTACACAAAAAGGGTTTGAAATACTGTTAGATATATTTAAAGCAGAATGAGAGTTGAAACTAAATAGTTTTGTCAGTATCAAAATACAGGTTTGTGATATATATCCAATTTACCCTAAAGGAATTCAATTTATGTAACCATGTAAGTTTCAATGCTGGAATAAATGCATCCAAATTGATCATTTTTAAACCTTCTTCACTATATTCCTTTACTAGTGTTGAAACCTTTTTTTTACTATGCCCGTCCCAAATAAAACTCAGAATAGAAGACTGTATAGAATTTGAAATGGTATCGGATGGGTTGGGCAATTATATAAACAAGTGAGTAAATCATGAAACAATAAGTGTTTACAAAATAACAATGTTTCCAATTGGTGTTACAATTCTTCTTTACCAATTGTTTATAATATTTAATATTTTAACAATTTTCTCATCGTAATTTATTTTAATCATTTTGACAGGTCAACATGGAAATTTATTCCCAGCATCTTAAAGCTGTGTTGCTCCCAATTAAATATTTCCAGTTCGTTTAAATGGTGTAAAGACTATATTTGTGCTTGCCAATCCATTCAAAATTTGTTTAATCAAAATTTACATTAAGGCCTGAAATATTTGTACAATTCCTTATAACAGTAAGTGTTTCATTTACGGATTTTTCAGTGCCGTCTTAACAAATAGTAGTATCGTCTGCAAACTGGGACAATTATGTTCAATTCCATGAATGGTTATGCCTTTTATATTTTTGTTGCCTCACAATAAAATTGGCATCACTGATGAAATTTGGATCTTATCAAACATCCTTTTAATTGTTTGTTCTGAATGATATTTATGTCCGATTTCACATTTTCTAGTTCTTCAATATTCTAATCTGAAAAGATTTCTGTCAACTCTTTATTCTTTGTAATAATTTGCTTTCTATAAGTTTGTTTCCTTTCTTTATATAAGACCCATATGACCTAGATTTTCCCCTTAACTCCATAAGCAGAATGTCTACAAAAAATTGATAACTGATTGTAAACTGTTGTACCATTGTTGCCACGGTTACCTATTTATAATAGCGGTCATAAATATATAACTGAGGGTAAATGTATAAAAACTATCTGCCCATATGTTTTTTTACAAGCAGTCATTAAACACGACAATCGCCAAAAAATAAAAATGAAACCCGCGCTTACATTAAAAATATGTATTTCATTTAATTGTATTAACTTATTTAATGGGGATTTGTTTGTCATTTTGAAAATATACTTTAAGATGGAAAGACCGCATTTATTACATTACCTGTCATATTTTGTGACCACACATATAAAATATGTTACTGCGGTTACATGTGTTGAAGTTTTGGCCCGAACGTTTTAACGCAAAGAAATAAAACAGTTTGTGTTTAACATTTAAACGTTTATTGACAACACATTTCGACTTATCAAGACTGTGAACGTTTAACAAGAATCTTTCGCAAGTCAAATCGTTTATCTACAAATGTTAACATATATCTGAGTCGTTATCTACCANGCAGAACGTAAGAGATAGTATTGCAAATTTATAATTAAGATAATCATTAAAATATGATGAATTTCTTAAAAATAGGCATCGAGAATATCAATATATAAATATATTTAGTATCATAACACGGCATTTAATAATAAGATAATAAACAACGATTTATATGGTAAATATCAATATTGGTACTTTATGTAAATTGTAAAAAAATAATTAAATTGATCAATAGCAATATGCATGGTCATTGCCTTATATTAATTAATTCACTGGTAATAAGGCATTACACTCGACAAAATACGAATGCTTCCCTTTCCATTGTAAGATTATTTTTCAATACAATATTTTTAAATGACTGCTCTCATCGGACCCTATTGGATATTAAAATTTTGCTATATCCTTTTAACTTTAAATATACACAAATATACACATTCAGCTGTACCAGCTGGAGAGAAACAATTTTATACAATGTGATCCTGTCGTAATGACACGGAACTGATTGCAAAACAACGAGACACATGTAGTCGACAAGTCACTCACGTACAAGGCAAACAAACACAAAGATAAAAACTGGGGTCACCTTCTTGGAACGGTAAACGCAACGCATTGAGGGTTTAAATCGGTTTTAAGGATCTCCAAACGTCAGCTATGTTGTTGCTGAACAAGTTATATAGCTCATTATATGGGACATTGTATGGGTCATTGTATGGGTCATTGTATATGTCATTAAGTATTACATTCATGGCCTAAATTCGCATCTCAGTATTAATTTAACGCATACCAGTTGTTTTGTAAGTTTATCTATTATTTATTGGTGTTTATGTTATTGATTTATCTTTCAAAGTTTATTATTCGTACTTTGATAAAAACATATTGCATTTGATACGTATAGTTTTATGCTTATAGATTTGCATAATTAACTGTGTTTCTATATGTAATAAAAAAGTGCGCAATACATGTTAGGTCCGTTTAAAATATATTGGATTAGAGTTTAACGTTGCAAATATCTTGAAAATTGCACGAAATAAAAATCATCTGAAAAAAATGCTGTTTTTTTTTCAGACAAACAAAACCAATTGAAACACGTTATTGGCGGCATAGCTACATAACAGTAACGGACTGCTCCATGAAGAAATAAATATGGGGAAAAATTCGTCAAAAACACTGGACACTGTTAAGGTATTTGATTGTTTTTCTTTTTCGGCTTTTTTGATGAATATTTCTTTTGACTTAGATTGAGATTATTTATTAAGCGGAAAATGTGAACTACAAGGAATTGTCGCAATATTGAGTAATCATTATATTTATTGTTATAAAAGGGGATGGAATGAAGTAACAAACATCGCTAAATATAGATTATATAATTTACAAACAAAATAGTTTACACTCACCGCTATAGAATATCACGAAAGGATTGTAATATTCCTTCAACACATGTAATGAGTATTTAATTTGACCCACATAATAACGGGACACGCTCGATGGATTATAATCCACCTTCTCCAATTAAGAAAGTTCAAGAAAATTAAAAGGTATTCTGCACTATGAGCTCACTTCGTCCTGTTCCTGATGGTTCTTTTAAAAAGTAATCATTACAAACAAGGGACATTTATGTCGTTGACGTTTTTACTGTGATTAAATTAGATCGCTTAGTAATTACGGTATGCGATTACCAACGCAGCAATTGACGTTCAAAAATGATTAACACTTAAAGTATAATTTAGAAATTAGAAAGGAATTTATAATTAAAAATCTTACTGCTCATATTTAGACATATTTTGATTTATGGATACATTTTATGAAGAAAATTTATAATACCTGCACTTAACAAATGGTAACTGGCCTTCAAAAGAAGACACGTTGATAGGAAAACTATTTTCTCGCATGATTATGTTTCTGCAGTTTTAATATGTCTGTCGTTATATCAGCTTCTCCGGTACAAATACAGTCAATTCAATTGTTTTATATGTACACAATCTGCAAGTCAAATATTGCGAAACAGACGTGTCTCATTAAGCCGTAGTGGTATTGTGATCGTATCCTGATCGTATCCTGATCGTATCCTGATCCGTTCTAAAAGTGTTTGAAGTTTTTTTTCTAAAACTTTAACATTTGGCGTAGATATGTAGTTTTAAGTGTTTGTCTTAGAACGTTATACGAGTAATTATATTTTTTAAGTATCACACAATTACCGCACTTATTTTAATAATTGAGATGAACATTTATTTAAAAAATACGGAATACATTGATATACATTATGACTTTTAACTTATGAATACCACTTTATTGTTAGTCTATAACCTTTGTACACAAATATCGCATAATTTGCATTTCATTTAAGATTTTTCTTAGTATTGATCTGTGTACCATAAACTATTTAGAAAATAGTGTAAGAGGAAACTGCATTTAAAAAAAATGTTACAGTGCTTTTCACAAGTCTAAGAAAACTCTTTTAGTTTTTTTTTGAGAACTATTATAACGTTTTGGAGAACATTCACATTTATGTGGCTACACATAATAGGTTTTCATTATATCATGTTCAGTGTTCTTATAATTATTTGTTGAGCAACATTAATATGAATAGTACCTTATTTTAAACAGAAACAATCTCAATAGATCTCTAAATATACAGACCAACTACAAATAACAAATATATTATTTACGTCTGATGCTATCGTTTTTTAAGAAGAAAAGTGTTATTTTTAAATTTTGCGAAGTTCCTTTAACACAAGTGCAATAGACTGCAGAATTTACCAAATGTTAATAAAATAATATCGGTTCTCAGAACATTTTAAAACTGTAATTTAAACATTTTCTTTGAAGCACACCACCTATATCGATGTCAGACATAAATATGAATGACATTTTTCTGTATTACGTCCCCTTACTCTGCTTCTTGTATGCAATGCCTGGCATTGAAAGCTTATTAAAAGCAGTAAACCAGCGAACTATCTCAAGAGCGTAACATAGAGGGATGGAGCGAGAAGAATTGGTCTACATAGAAATTTCAAACACTTTCAGTTAAAGTACTCTCAACCGTTAGTTAATCGAAAACGAACTATGATTGACAATTATTATTTCTTAGGTATCTTCGGAATAGCTAGCGATGCAGATCTCGATACTCTTCTGTTAGGTAAAACGTACTAGATAATTTTGTCGAGAAGTAAAATTGTTAAACTTGTCTACGTGTCCATCCATGTATCAGTGAGTCTTTGTGATTTTCAAAATAATCTGTCGACTTCTCCATCATGAGTAGCTATTAATTTTTTAGAAGTTGATGTTCTAGTCCTTGTTTCAACAATCCTTAATTCTTATGTCAAAACTTTACATTTGTATCATTCATTTTCCTGCTTAAAACACTGTCAGTCGTATGTGAAAGAATTGCCCCGAGGATAGAAACTATATTAGCATTATATGTTTCGTTTAATTTGGTATTTACCAACAGAAATCAATATGTTTAAACCGATTGGAAATTACTACAAAACCATACATCAATTTATTATAATGATCTTGAAGAATAAGAACTCAACTTCAACTATATGAATTCACATTTAAATATAGAACATATACGTTCTGCTAATTACAAACGTATTTGAAAAGCAAGAACAAAATCATGCGTTTCTCTGTGAGGAACTGATTAGGAATAATATGTCTCCTGTTGACGTATTGTAATTGAGACTTCTCGGAAAAGAACATATTTTTTGCGTTGAGATAATTCTCACATCGGATAGACTGTGCAAGTGTCTTAAGTTGATGTTTACAACTGCCTAAACGAATGAATTTTCTTCAAAGTACATGGTCTCCTAGACATTTTCATTTTCTCTGTTTACACAAATTTAAGATTTTGCGACAACATATATATTTTGTGACGTTTCATCGTTAAGATACATATTATGCCTTTCTGCATGTCGCGACATCATTTGTATGTGCACGCTGTTATGGGCGTCAGTGTCGTGGCAGCATTGAATAAATATTTGTAACTGTATCAATTAACCACCGTTAACATATCCAAAATACGTCTAATTGTATGTTACTTCCTTGATACAAATGTATCACTGTATAGTCACTTCATAATAGCGTTTTAAACACATTATTAGTATCTTACTGTGCAAATAAATCCCAACGAGTACATTTTTGTACATGCAGAGTCTTTTATTATTAATAATAAATATTAAAAAAAATATGCAAACCCATTTACAAAAAATGTGGATTAAACTAACGTCACACATGTCTGCCTAGTGCCTTATTGACCTTAACGTTTTAGACTAATGTCATAACCCTCCTTGAAAAGGTAAGGAAGATGGGGAGCGGACACGTAACTATATTGAGGCTCAAATTGACTTTGAATTATAATCTTGACATTTTGAAGGTTTGACTGATTCATATATTCTGGTATGATATAACACTTTGAGCGATCTTTCCTTAAAAATATATCAATGGATATACGATATATGGACCTTACACACAAATGTTATGACGGACGACGGACGAACGGGAGGAGGATGAATTATGTTTAACCTCAACTTCGCTACAGGATATTAATAAGACCGCGTGTATATTCAATAACCTTGTATTTATGTCTATGTTCTCTAAGGCAAATAAAGGTGGACATCTAGTGGTAGCGGCCATAGACTTCGGAACAACATATTCTGGATACGCCTTTTCATTTAGAAATCAGTTCGAAGCAGACCCGTGTAACATCTCGGCAAAAACATGGTCAGGAGGTCAACTACAATCCTTGAAAGGTTCAACAAATACTTGTTGTAAATATTTGCTTTTGTTGTATTGTATAATTTAAATTCGTTAACGTTTTTCTTTTCTTAGATGCAGATATATGTTGAATCTAAATCAATTGAAACGTCAGCTGCACAAATAGGAGAAAACATATTTCTCTAGCACGAAATCCTTTATTTAGATACTAATAAACAATTATTAATTAGTTACATTATTATTGTTAAATCTCTTTTGTAACCAGGCTTAATCTTAATATATATTGGACAGCTCCAACCTGCGTTTTAATCAAACCAGACGGTGAAACCTTAGAGACGTTTGGTTTCGATGCAGAGACGCGCTACAGTCAACTATGTGAGACAGGCGAGCACACAAAGTGGTATTACTTTCAGAGGTTCAAAATGTTATTGTGGGAGAAGGTAAGCAACGAACCACTTGTTCATTTTCAATGACACGCGTTTTTGTGTGTGAAAAAAATGTATGTCCTTATTGTGTGTCATACAACCTAAAGGTTATGAACTTGTAAGCGATGAATTACCATTATTGTCTTGTCATTAATCTTCCTTTTTCATGTCGTGCTATTTGCTGCTCACCAGCTTTAAGTATTTTCATTCGTTTGAGTACGGCTTCAAATTAAAGAAGTGATCACATCCGATATATTATATTTTAGGAGATACATAAGGATACGATGTTGGATGACGAGAACGGTAAAAGCCTTCCGGCTCTTACAGTATTCTCCCTGTCAATCAGGTGCGTAAACAAATTGTATAACGGTGCATAGGGTCAAAACTACTTTATGATGTTTTGTAATTTTTCTGGATTCCTAATACATTTGTACTTTACTAAACCCTCCATTCAACTTGTTGTCGTTTTTTTTCCAGCAACAAATTGCTTCCATTTAAGTTAATTTTGTAGAAAGCATCGGTACCAATATTAGGTACATGGACTGAGAACGAAATGCTTTAGATTGGTTTGCAGGTAATGTCCTATCCCGCTTAAGGTGATGATGTTAAATATAATAAGATGTAAACACATCAAAGGCATTGTTTCGGAATAATATGCTTAATTTGCTTGAGAATTGTTTCAATAGATATATGAAGGACGACTTGGAAAGTATGGCTGCAAAACAAGTGACTTGCATTGGCCATGAAGACATTTACTGGGTACTCACAGTTCCTGCTATTTGGAACGATTCTGCCAAGCATTTCATGAGGCTCGCAGCTCAAAAGGTATATCAATTCACGCTTCTGTAGTTAAACACCCCAAACAAATATACAAACACAAATTGACAATAATCCTATAAATTTACAAAGAGAGTCATCTAAGTTCTGACTCTAAGCAAACATCGTATAAATTGAAATGGAAGCACATTTCATATCAATACTTGAATATACCCGTTATTTATATCGTCTGTTTGTCATAAAGGCTGGCATTTCCAGTGAAAAGCTGACGATCGCCTTAGAGCCCGAGGTAGCATCGATTTATTGCAGACATATTAAAGTTGAGGCAGATGGGGTATGCGACATCTCATCATTTCAGTTGGGCAAACAATATATCGTACTTGATGCAGGAGGTAATAATATACACCATTTATTAATTTTTTTTTCAGTTGTAAAATCCAATATATATTCTCCCGGCATAAGTTTAGTATACCATCTCGTTGACACGTAATATATCACGATGGGGTATAATTTTTAATATGCCACGTTCTTCGGCCTAAACATAGTAACACGGGTTTTCTGAAATGGAATGTTCTAGCTATAAAAATATAGGCGCTTATAGAAATATATGTAAAACATTAATGTTAAGGAATGATTTATTTTCATATACAAGCTGCATGTTCGACTTGTTTGACATTTTAAGTACATCATGTTTGTTCCGTTTCATAAATTAAATAAAGGCATTTTTCGGTATATAGAACATTTTACCACTTGTAGAGTAATTTCCATTTCGGGCGTCAGCCTCGATACACAACACTCTCCTCGGAATGCAATATTAACAATACCCATCAAATGCTTATGGAATTGATATACTTTATCCTATGACAGCAGTAAATTGATTCGGTGATTGATAATTACTTGAACGTCTATATAAAATGGATATAATATTGGAAAAATGAAACTCCAAACATACTATAAAAAGAGAGTTGTTGTTTACCTCCGATAGTCTTTTATTTAATACATAGAAATAATGACACTCCATAAACAGAATCAGGAAAAACATCCTCGTTAACACCCGTAAGTATCATATTTAAGACAAATGGCTAATGTCTATGCAATACAGGACATTACATACAATTACATACAATTCGACATTTATTAAAAACATACAACAACTAAACCTGTGGTTACCACCTTGAACCGGCCAATGCAAAGAATCTGGTGTTTAAGCTGGTTGAAATGCATTACAAACATCACACTTAGCCAAGATATAATAATAAAACAAACACGGCTAAATAAACGTTAACATCAAATAATCTCAATTTAAATTAAAAAAGCAAAAACAGAATATTATGTGATATACATTGCAATGTAATACGTTAATTGAGTTTTATTACATAGAGCAAAACCATTTCAACTTTGTTATGCACGAGAAAAAGAAGTATCAGTTCTATCTTTTTCCGTTAATAAGATACCAGAACCTAAAATAATAGTAATAATTCCTGATCACGCTAATTCATCTCAGAAAGAAACCATACATCAAGGTAATATTCATAATACAGTTAATCTGATGGAACGTATTTTGAGATATGTTTAAAGTTCTTAGAACTGTATTGTAGACTCCATAAAGAAATATCTATCTACATCAAAGATCGGCAGGAACAGATAAAATATTGAACGATTTATATTGAACTCTATATAGTGAAATAAGTGTTGAGGTCAATAATATGCTGATTTGCATCCTTTTGCGTAAATCCAGTCTTAATTGTTTACAGGCGGTACTATTGATATAACAGTACACGAAGTTTGCTTCGGTGGACAACTGAAAGAACTTTACAAAGCTACTGGTGGTGCCTGGGGTGGAATAATGGTTGACAAGAAGTTCATGGACTTTATCGCAAACGTTACAGGTAAAACAACGTCTTGATACACAACATACATTCCAGGTAATTTAATTCTTCATCAAAATATTCTGCGCTATACATTTTACACTGTGAATAAAAATAGTCACATAGCAAGTTCACACATCTATTCAAATGAAGAATAAACATACATAACAAAAATAGTCTTAAATATTTTGAAAGGAAACGAAGTGGTTAAGCGTTTCAAGGAGCAAAATATAGAAGACTACAAAGATCTGCTCCGAGATTTCGAGATCAAGAAAAGAAAAACGGATTCGAAAAGTCTTGGACTTGTGACGATTAAACTTCCACTGTCGCTCATTAACCTGGTAAACAACAGGCAGGGCCAAACAATGGAGCAGATTGTACAGTCCTCGCGTGATGCAAATATGGTATGCTTCGCACGATGCATTTTCTTAAAAAACTAATAATTTATCAAGGCATTATTTGCATTTGAACTGGATAGAAATATATGGTAAATCAAACATCAACTAAAGTCGATTGTGCCGTGCTGATTCACAGTTATTTCAAACATGAATTGGCAAATCATGCACACAATATTCTTTGGTCAGTTTCCAACATTTTAATAT
This sequence comes from Dreissena rostriformis, assembly GCA_007657795.1. Classification (NCBI taxonomy): domain Eukaryota; kingdom Metazoa; phylum Mollusca; class Bivalvia; order Myida; family Dreissenidae; genus Dreissena; species Dreissena rostriformis. The sequence goes on along the minus strand of VMBQ01001057.1, from coordinate 28,243 downwards.
ATTATATTTCATTTAAAAACATACAATTTTTTATACTGTAGGCAACGGTAATGGGCGACAAGTTCCGTATGAATTTCAGCATTGTTCGTTCATTCTTTAAGCAGTCAATTGACGAAATCGTACTGCATCTAAAACAATTATTGCATGAAATTGATACCACACGTGTCGACACTATCCTTATGGTTGGAGGATACTCAGAATCGCCTTTTCTTACTGAGACCATTGAGAGGGAATTCCCAGGAATGAAAGTCATCATCCCAAAAGATCCCGGTCTTGCGGTCCTAAAAGGAGCTGTCATATTCGGACACCATCCGGCCTCGATAACAAAACGAGTGTCAAAGTACACGTATGGTGTTTCTGCAGCTCATGCATTTGATATAGAAAAGCATCCCTTGGAGAAGCTTGTACAAACGGATGACGGTGACATGTGTGACGACATATTTGATGTTTTCGTTGAGTCAGGTCAAACACTATCTGTTGGTGATTCACAGTACCAAAATTCTTATTCTCCAGTATATGTTGATCAGAGGGAAATCAAATTTGGACTGTATATTACAAGTAAGAAAGACGTTAAGTATGTCACAGATTATGGATGCAAAAATGTAGGATGTATTTCGATTCCGCTTTCCGGAACTGGTTTGGACCGAGGGGTTCTTGTTCGTTTATATTTGGGCGGTACAGAGATAATGCTTGAATTTGAAGAAGTGTTGACAGGAAACAAAACCCGAAAGGTAGTCGAATTTCTTATTTAAATCAATGACATCAATTCAAGTTGTTTTATGTTTGAAGTTGGTATCTCCATTAAAATGTCTCTTTTAATCAGTGTGTACATACTTTGTGGTAAGTCAATTTTATCTACACTCGAGGCAAATAATGCGCTACGGGATAATTCTCACCCTTCCCGGTAGGGAGAGCTTTGTCCAAGTAAAGTACTAAATAACATATTAACACAGGCTTCATAGTTCAGGCGGAACAAATTGTACTTCACGCGCTAGCAAACAATGACGTCACATAGCACGTTGTATTTCCACATTGATGTTGATTTGTTAAGTAAATCAAGATCCAAAACACATGGTTTAAATTAGAAGATGTTCGGGATCCTGCGTAAAATATGGTTTACAGTGCCTTATTAGTGTGTACATATTTTAATTAACATGATAAAAGAAGTCGTGCTACTCGACAGGATACAGTTCGCAACATTTTGGGAATAATTTCTTCATCGTGTACATAAATGTTAAGCAATCTGGTGATGTTGGTTTATATCTCAGTTCAATTTATAAAGATGCATTGTGCAAAGTGTAGCTTGATTTCAATAAAATGGTCCTCCTGTACATGTACACATGTACACTTGAATGGTCATATGTGGAGCGTCGTGAGAAAACCGGGCAATATGCTTGTGCGTAAAGTGTCATCCCAGATTAGCCTGTGCAATCTGCACAGGCTAATCAGGGACGACACTTTCCGCCTAAACTAGATTTTCGCTAAGCAGAGACATCATTTAAACAATAAATACCATAAAAGCGGAATTTGTCGTCCCTGATTAGCCTGTGCGGATTGCACAGGCTAATCTGGGATGACAATTTACGCACATTCATTTTACCCAGTTTTCTCAGAACACGACACATATAATGATTAAGTGAATAATTGAGGTGACTTATTTATCAAACTTCGAAGAGTAAACATTTTATTCCATGTTATCTTATATCAAACTATTAACATTACTAAAATATGTAAACATTAATTTAACATTTTTAAACAAAAAATATAGTAATACTTGTTTAGTTTTGATAATTTTAGACATTCCTTTTAGAATATAAACACATTTTTCTTAAACAATATTCGTATTTTTTATCGGCCAAGCCCGTATTATTTGCTGCATGGTTCATACAATTCACTCAATGGTATTTGAATGTTTAAGTAATTGTTTTCATGATAACTTTTATAACCATTAGTCGGTGTTTTGTTCAGTTTGTAAAGTATAATTTCATATCGAGCGTGTATTCATTTAGCTCTGCTTATTATGCCAATGCTTATTTCCTTATAAAACCCTGTAAAATGTTGTTTAATTCCCCCCCACCAATGCTTTTTAAGCTAATAAGTCAGTAAAAGGTAACTTCATAGTATGAAAGATACTGTTGTTTCTCAATGCATTACTTTTTTTTTTTTGGTAATGCCATTTGTTTTTGTTGTTATTTGTATTTATAAACGAACTTGTACATAATTCTAATTGTGTGTTAACTCTATTAGTGATAGTCAGATATTATTAGTTACACGGCTCCTAACTGACCCCGTACGGTTTTATACATGGTAAGCCAATTAATATAGGGCGTTTTAATAAATAATAAAGCAGCAATCCTATATCTATCTATAAATAAATGAAAGTACTTGGAGAGAAACTATTGATAATATAAGTCAGCTCTCCATTCAAAAGCTTTACAAACAAAAATGGATAGATTTCGTACACTTATTTCATTGCCGGTCTGTAAAAGGTTAATAAACTTGATCATGTTTGTGTTTTTCCAATAGTATTTATTTATGTTCTTCTTACGTTAATTAATAAATATTGGACATTCAAGTAAAACATGAAATTCGTCCTCAAGAACGTTACAGTGTTTGCATTTTCGATTTTGAAAAGGTATCTTTGCATGCCCTGCTTCCACTTCAAGTCTATGGGCAGATCCTCTAGTTAACGCAATTCTAAATTTTGAGACAATAACTACATTTAAATATGGTTGGAACTTAAAGCTACTGTAAAGGCTATAACTTCTACCTCTGGTCGTGTTTTCCATTTCACTTGACCAGGTTTGCAAAAAGATATCAGAAATGTGTTGTTTAGCTTTGGATAAAAATATATATATATATATACTATAAATTAAACTGAAATAAAAGAAATACAAAAATAAAATCCCTAAGCATGATTCGAAGTCTGATATGAAGATACACACTTACTTATAACCAATTGAAATTAATTTAAACTCGATAATCTATCGCAAGAAATAACAGCCATTTATTTTTTTAAAGTACTTGAACATGCACTTATTGTGTGCCATATATTCGCCAAAATATTTCTAAAAGGATGGGCCTTTTTAGTTTTAGTAGTTTTCCTTTTAATTAAACATTACATGAGATATGTTCAATAAATACAGTCTTTTTATTTAGGCAAGTGACCAATGACCTTTATAATACCATACAAGACAATACAAGCGACACAACGTTACAGACACAAGTGGTGAAACATAATGGAGTGTTTGTTACATATACAATGACTTATTTTGGAGTGGTTCTTATGTGTTTCTTTTTACAATAATTTAATTTATAACATGGATTCCATAAAATCAAACAAAAAGAAGGAAATCACATATGAACGATGAGAGGTTGGCATGTTACACCCCAGTTAAAGCTGCATGTTTTATCCATTTTGTTGTAGTAGTTTGGTTTTTCAATACATACAGAAATCTCTGAACAGTTACCTTAATCCCTTTGCAATACAAAGCATTGCCAGTGAATGATTAGATACTCATCGTATCTTTTAAGTTAGGAACACTGTTTCCTAAATCTTATAGAAAGCGCTTTGGAAAGAGATGTCAATCCCTCCCCCTGTTTTTCTGTCCATCCGTGCGCGTAGCGCCCAATACTCGTTTAGTCAGTCGATATATATTAACATAACAACTTAAAACACTACAATCGAATTTGACCACCTCATAGTGTAATGAAAATCACTGCCCGAATGGACTAGGGGTAATCATTTTCCCCCATAAACTGGTGTGTGTTATTTTAATTCTTGCCATTGCAGGTCATTTAGAGAATATTGGGTCGGTGCCGAATAAGGCGAAGTTACTTTTCGAGGCTTAGCAAATCTGAAGCACGAGCCTTGGCCAGTGGTTCAGATTTTCGGGCCGAGCAAAATGAACTTCGCTTTATTCGGCACTGACCTAGTATTCCATTTATCCCATCAATATTCTATTTATCCTACATTTTTATTTTATATTCAATTTGTTTCTTATGCAATCAAAATAGTAGTATTTAATTGCTAAAAACAATAGCAAAATCAGATTAAATTAACTGAATCTAACCTTGCGTAGTAATAATAAAATTGTTTGTATCCTTCCCGTGTACGCCACTCGAAATAGTCCTTAAGAATTCCACGCAAAAGCAGAGTTACAAAACAAAATATCGCTATATGCCTCGATTCAAATTTAATCAGCATTCCAAATGTTACACACTCAAGTAGAACACATACGCTTTTGTTCAAATTAATATTCTTGTTTCACCACTGCAATAAACAAAATAATGGCTGCCATTTTGAACTTACGTCAGGCTTGATTCAGCATTTATCCCCGTCGATAATGTAAATCTTAGTCTATAAACAACTCTTCTTTTTACACACTTTTTTCTAACTGGCATAACAAAGTCAAACATCTACTGGTTCTTGTTCTACTCAGTAAAGTTGTGTTATTACCATGTTTATTTTCGTCAGTTTTGTTTTTATGGCGAGTTAAAACTTCTGCACACAAAACACAATTGATTTCTTCATCGCCATTTGGTATTAAAACACGCTTATGACAACTTTAATCCAATCCTAATAAAAAATACAGTTACAACGATATGTACTTCCATTTTCTGTTCTTCAATCCCTCTTTGCGACATTTAATTTAACCACACTATTTTTAATGGTTTGTGCTGACCCAAAACACAATTTTCGAAACCGTACTTCTATTGAAGCGAGTTTTTTTCTTAATATCGACATTTACAATTATGCATTACAACCTCACAATCCGAAATACGTTTTGGATTCGTTCGATGCTTTAACAAATATTTTATTGTTAAATAAATTAACACGTCCGACTTGTCCATCTTAAAATCCAGAGAGTCAAAGTTAAACTGGTGTGTTAGACATTACGTCACACGAGATACTTCATACATTGCGCAATCAATTGCATCAACAATAAAAGTACGGAAAGCCGGTTTTGAGATACATTTCAGTGGAAATTAGGCTTTTATTTATATACAGTATATTGATTTGAAAAGTAAACATTCATTTCATGTATAAATCCAAAAAAGAAGTCCGCTGCGCGTGACAGCTATATTTCAGCATTGTCGAAATAAAGGAAAATATATTCCACAGTGGTTTATTTCAACAATGAACGTCTGATGTTGGGATAAAATCGTTCATTTTCTCAACACAACTGTGCATATATAATGTATAATGAAACAATAATATGAGTACAATAATAATACACGATATTTGAAATAATCACAAAAGCAGAAGAATATAGTTCCGAACTTCGCCCTATTATATTAAAGGCGACCAGAGACCATTTTAGGCATTATTTTTTTCACCATAAGTGTGCACCTGGCAATCTTTAACATGCTTTACGGTTCTCTTAACACCTTAATCGTTGGTGTTTCGAAGTTTTTTGTTGAATAAAGGTGAAATTTGCATTTCCAAATTTTACTATACTGTTAGATTAAATCAAAATCTTGGCGACTGACTAAGGTTGTGGAAACAACAAATATACAAACAAGAAAACATGTTTGGCATTTTATTCACAATGACATATACTCTGAACAGGTATACAAATATAGTCATTCCGAAAACATACTTGTATATATATATATTTTTTAAATTACATTATATTTCATTTAACACTGAACACACTCTTTCTTTGTAAAATGATGCTTGTAAGTTTATAGAAACTGTAACTTAAATTACCCCATGCAAACATGTGTATATTAGGATATGATTACTAACGTTCGTTCCCATCGGGCTTACTCGAAACGAAACGAAACGTATGATAAGCCTGACAGCGACGAAGTATTTATCTTATTATTATAATTATTCAAAATCTATGTGTACTAGACCAAAACGTCTCGAAACGTCTAGTAAGACATCTTTGAAATCGTACATTCTATGTCATTTAATACACGAACGTGTTATAGTTACATTGAACTTGGGGGCAAACCAGGACTAAACAGATAGTAACATGTGTCAATAGCAATTAGCAAATCTTACACTATTTACAAAATAAAGCATGCTCAATACAAAGTTAGCACGAGATTTTCAATATATTATTACAAACTTTCGTTCCCATCGGGCTAACTCGAAACGAAACATATTAAAAGCCTGACATTGACGAAGTTTTTATAAATTATATATGTCCACAATATGAACCTATAAAACCTATAACTACTAGAGCCAAATGTGTCGAAACGTCTAGGATGACATCTTTGAAATCGTATATTCCATCTGAATTAATATACAAATGTGTTATAATAACATTGAACTAGGGGCAAACCAAGGTTAAATAAACAGATAGTAACATGGGTCAACAGCAATGATCCAAACTTACATTATTTACACAACATAACATGCTCTATACAGAGTTATGACGAAATTCTTGCAAATGAGAGTCACAAGTTATTGTTCACACTACATTACAACCAGAACGAGAAATATCAATGACGAAATCATCCACACAGTCGGCGTCGTCGTCGGACACAGAGACTTCACGGTGCGTGAGGTCACTTTTGGGCTTTCGAACTGGAGCGTGAGGATGGCGACCTCTGATCTCACACCGGAAGTGGAACGCCTCTGGAAATGTCGGCGACGGCGCCGTTTTCCGTTCGATCCGCATTTCTGAAAGAATATACACTCAATTAAAGACATGTTTTAAAATCAACGTTAACATAATTGTAAGCAGCATAATACCATAAAATTATAATTATAATTATAATTTTATGGTATTATACTGCTTACAATTATAAATATTATTATAATTATTATAATTATTTTAATAATTATTATTATAATAATTATAATAATAATTATAATACCTATAATAATTATTATTATTATTATAGTTTTAATTACAATTATAATTATTATTATTATTATTAAATTATTATTATTATTATTATTAATATTATTATTTTTATTATTATTATTATTATTATTATTATTATTATTATTATTAATATTTAAGAGATGTCTTTTTTTCCTTACCGCACTACAACTATCAGCGTCCGCGGGAGCACACAGCCTTACGGAACAACCTATGGCGACGTCATTGCTGGCACGGTCGCTGAACCGGACCGGATATACCATCAGGAAGCCGCCACCGAACTCGGAGACAAAGTTCGACACCTGACCGGGAGCCTTAGTGCATCTAGAAATTAAAGGGTTAATTCATATTTAGCAGGAAAATATGCATTTAGGTGATGTAACTAAAAACAGAAATAACGAGACAACATTGTAGCTTAGATCTGTAGGTTACCAATTTGATTTCAAAATAGGATCGGAAAAGGAGATGGACCTAGTTGACAATTTGGCGTAAAATGTAACATTGTTTAAGATATAGAGGAAATTAAATAATATAAATAATAAATAAAACAAAATCAAGAAGACGATCATTACTAGTAATTTCGTGTCAATTTAAATCATTATGTCTTACCCGTCTTGAAGCAGGGCCCCTGCTCGACTTGTAGCTGCACACTTCCGGTATGATCCGGAATTCCGCTGAAATGAAAAGGACACGTTTATACATTTAAGTATGTATTATTGTTCACGTTGAAATTTGCATTACTTTGCATTACTGTGAAAACTGGTTCGTCAAGTAGTGATACATTTTCGTTACTTATGTTATTTTCCGTTATACTACACTTCATATCACTCATATTGTTCATATTATTGGCTTACCTATCTGTATATCCCAGACGATCTTCGGCACGGCGGGAACCTGTGCACCGGAAGTGTTGTCCCCAAGACGCGTAATTATGCGGACTCCGTTATCCAACACCTGCTCTTTTGTGGGTATCGATGAGTCCTCCCTGAAAAGAGGTCAGTGATACACTTTAAGTTGTAAACGCCTATATACAATTTTATTGATAAAACATCACTTGTAACAAATCATTTAGTGAAATTAATTTTGCGAATTACAACTTTTTACGTTTTATAAGTTACTATTTTTTACATGCATTATAAATATATGCAGGTTAACAACTTAACAGTGGGAATAGCAATTTAAAGTAAATAAATTTAAAAAATATTTTTTTAATTAAGTAATTATCATGGTTTTGATCGCAGTTATGCTGAGATTAGTATCATTACTAAGTATTGATTGCATACGGCACATGCGTTAACATTGATGTTGGCAGTAATACTCACGTGACTGTGATGCCCACGCTGACGTTATGAATAACGCCCTCGTTCGGGATCTGTTTGCAGACGACATTCTGAATGAGACCGTCTTGGACGATACCCAACTGCTTCTCGACTTTCGTCAATGTCACCGTGTGATTAGCGTCCTGAATAATGGAACCAAGCTAATATTTTCCTATTTTCACCATTGTAATTTAAGATGTTGTAATAATGTTTGTGTAATGGGCATCCATTGTTGAAAATCTCATACAAATCAAAGTATGTTGTTATTTGAGAGAGAACATACATGGTAAGATATCATGTACAATTAATACAATTGAAAAAAGTCCTATTCCTTAAAATCAAGTATACGTTTAGTTAAAGAATGCAGGACCAGTAATCATGAATGAAAAATTCTTAAATAATGGTTATTAAATAATAGAGCGACCTTACGAATTGCATTGCAACGATTGTCGATTCTGGAACTATAAAACATATCTGCAAAACTGTATTTATTTCTGTTGTCAGAACTCTTATATTTATATTTTTGTTCAGTCTGTAAATCGCGCTCACCAGCTGACAGTTATCCAGCCAGATCTCCAAGTGCACCTTGCCAGCTCGCAGACGACACGTTTCCGACATAACATCCACCGTGTTGAACCGGCCGTCGGGGTTTGGAACCACTACAGTGCCATTAGGAAAGCAGCGGAAGTCTAGAAAAAAAAAGAGAGTCGTTAAAAGGAAATATTAATTGGAAATAAACTGACAGACAAACAGACGTTTTATTGACGTAAACTTTACAGTTTTTTGTCATTCAAAAATAGTTCAACATATATATACATGTCCTTATGTCAACGTGAATACAGTTCCATTTAGCTAAATATAATCATTATCGCGTAAAGATTATCACAATAATAATAATCATAATAAAAAAATGTGTGTGATTTTTCACAAGAAACAAAATTTGCCACTATAATAACGTGGTTTTGTTCGAATCATATATAAATATTAAATTCGACAAAAAATGTTTGAACAAATTACAAAATATTCAACTACAAGAGTTTTGCTAGACAGATAAACATATATAAATGATGAAAAAAAAATGAATTCATTATGAAATTGTACAGAAAAGTTGGAGGATGAAAACAATAAACATAGTACAGTTATAAAAACGTTAAACAAGATTTAAAAATAGTTATTTAGAGTTTTGTTCAACTAACAAGTACAAGTGATTGATAGATTGGATTTAAATATTAAATTGTAAATAACTGTAATTTGTTTTGTAATAACAAAGTACATATACCGATGATGAATACAATTATTTTAATTATTGAAATGTAAACAAAATACAGTTATAAAAACTTTATACAAAAAAGAGTTGGAAAGAAAAACTAACTTTTAGATGAAGAGGAATTAATCAATTAATATTTGAACACATATAACAAGGATAAGTTAAGTTGGGACATGTGTTAATACTCTACATTTAAACGTGCTAGAAAAAAGAGATGTGAAGATAACACAAAGTGTGGCTTTGGTTCGACTTCGATCAATTTAAATTCACCTGCAATTGGATTTATAGGCAAATGAATGATGTTTTATCATTCGATACAATATTTCCATTGACATAATTTTCCCAAGAGAAATATTTCGCGACCGATTTTGTAAGTTTTACGGCTTTGTCTAGCACGGAGATTCCTCAAACTCGTTGATTCTTACACATTTGTTTTTATGAACATTCACTATGCTCACTTTTTCGTTGACCTTGCAATTGTTAAAATAAAGGAGAAATTTAATTTTATATCATATTGATTTTGACGCATTTATTAAGTTACGAAAATGTTCAAACAAATGATTTGTTTTCTAAAGGACAAATTTAACACTAGAGCATATCGCTTTTGCGCAATATATTAAGTAACAAAAATGTTTAAATACATCCGTTGTTTTAAGGAAGTTAAATGTCATATACATTTCAATATATATATTATCCAATACTAAATTATAGTTGATTTATTTAATACCTGCAAACTTATTAAAAGGAACTACTGTACCTGCATAACACAATCCACACAGTACGATCAAAATGACGAAGGAAATCATGGTTAACTCCAACACTTTGTACTTTCAAATGACGGATACTTTTGAATTAAATCCTATAGTAAATTATAAACTACATATAAAGTATGGGATTATATACACGCACAGGTGTCACAGGTGCTGAGAATGAACGTGTGACTCAACTTGCTCATCAGTTTGTCACGTGTTTGTCACAGGGCGGATAATGATTAAAAGGGAATACTGATTGGACATAAACGCGAATCAATTATCGCAATTGTAATCATTGTTTTCTTTGCAACACTAATCAAAATACCATTAAGCGGATAAACACGATAACACGTCAGAACGACAAATATACCTGAATGTTCCTGTTATACAACCCTTAGACTTGTGTTTTATACTTCGATCATAACGATAATACCAGACCTGATTCTTTTGGACTATTGTGACAGACTAAAATGCCTAATGACGGATAAACGAGTGATATATAAATTTGCTTTATTTATAAAAGTATACTATGTGTGACGATATGACTTTATTATGGTTATAATGCAAAATTGTACATGACATTTATAAATATTATATCCTAGATCAAATCAGTGATTATTTTAATATAACCTATTTAACAGGCTTAAGACAGCTACACTTATCCATGTTTGATTAGTGACTCGTAAGCCATTTGCATGGCTGGGTAGTACTGCAAACATCGAAATATCTCATGATTCAATATACTGAACTTTTAATTATCTTATTTCGATTTGAAATTGTACATACTAGTTATAATATGTATGTACTATGTGTCACTCAAATAAAATATGAAACTACTATACTTGTCAAATCGACAAAAGGGCGCCATATGTAATAATTGAATCCCGGACAATCGCTCCCACGGAAATCGGTCTTACGCTATTTTTTGACAAGTCGGACGTTCGCTCTTACGATGTTTTGACAACCTGGATAGCCGCTCCTACATTATTTTGACAACCCGGACATTCGTTACGTTATATGGACAATGTTTCCTACATTATTTCTATCAGGGACTTTCGTTCCTACATTACATTTATTGGACTCATATGTTGACAGATTGATATATGACACAGGACGATTTCTTAATCGGCATTTCTATGATTATTAATATAATGTGTTGTGTTTCGAATTTTTAGTATATTTTTTACAAAAAGAATATTTCGTGAGCATGAATGAGCATACTAACATTACAATTATTTTCATATGATGACTTACACTAAGATCTGTAATTAGCGAAGCCGTGCAGGAATCGGAACGACTTTTACTGATACCCATCGTATTGTAGACTTAGCCGTGTGTTTTTGGAGTACGAGTGACCCTCTAAGCATAGCACAGGCTGACCGCGTCTGTTCGTTAGAAAAACTGCATTCTAGTTATTTAATTAGTAAATAAATTAATTAAAATCACATTGATCGGCTGATGTTGAATCGGCTTACTGTTAACAAGTTAGGTAAATTTAATTGTCCGCTAATTATAGGTGTTAGCCTTTGATCGGCGTATACTACGTTTTAAGGTTTCGCATCTAATTGTAGGAACCAATTGCCGTTTTGTCAAAATAAAATAGGAGCGACTGTCCGGGTTGTAAAAAGAATGCAGACGCGACTGTCCGGGTTGTCAAAAATATGTAGGAGCGACTTCCGGGTTGTCAAAACAACGTAGGAGCGAACGTCCGCATTGTCAAAATTAGCGTAGGAGCGATTGTCCATTGGAGCGATTGTCGGATACCGTTATACGTGTTGTATTGGCACCCTTTTGGTCGTTCTGAAGGCTAAGTTTCTCCTTTTTTGGGGGGGGGGGGGTTGACGTGTTAACGGGTTTATAGGTCGCCAACACGACAACACACGAAAAAAAGTGACATATGTTATAATTATTGTATCGGCACTATTTTGGTTTCGTTCTAGCGTGTACATTTGTCGTTTAGGCGTGTTTGCATATTGGCGACCTTCTTCAAATCCGCCAACACACGAGCTCGACATAACATAAATCAACTAACATATTTTTCATACGTCTGATAAAATTTATTAAACTAGGCTTGAACCTGTACCCAACCGCCACCCACTGATCTGTCTGGTATATGGCTTTTCATATGAAACATGGTCACCACTCATTGATCCGCCTGGTACCTGGCTTTTCATATGAAACATGGTCACGACTCATTGATCTACCTGGTACCTGGCTTTCCATATGGATATTGTTCATCACTCATTGATCTGCCTGGTACCTGGCGCTTCATATGAAACATGGTCACCAACCCTTGATCTGCTTGGTACCTGGCTTTCCATATGGAACATGGTCCTCATACATTGATCTGCCTGGTACCTGACGTTTCATATGAAACATGGTCACGACTCATTGATTTACCTGGTACCTGTCTTTTCATATGAAACATGGTCACGACTCATTGATTTACCTGGTACCTGGCTTTCCATGTGAAACATGGTCACCACCTATTGGTCTGCCTGGTACCTGGCTTTCAATATGGAACATGGTTATCATCCATTGATCTACCTGGTACCTGGCCTTTCATATGAAACATGGTCACCACCTATTGATCTGCCTGGTACCCGGCTTTTCATACGAAACATTGTCACAACCCATTGATCTGCCTGTTAACCGGCTTTTCATATAAACTATTGTCACCACCCATTGCTCTGCCTGGTACCCGGCTTTTCATATCAATCATTGTCACCACCCATTGATCTGCCTGGTACCTGGCTTTCCATATGGAACATGGTCATCAACCATTGATCTGCCTGGTATCTGGCTTTTCATGTGAAACATGGTCACCACCCATTACTCTGCCTGGCACCTGGCTGTTCATATGAAGCATGGTCACCAGCCATTGATCTGCCTGGTACATGGCTTTTCATACGAAACTTGGTCACCAACCATTGATCTGCCTGGTACCTGGCTTTTCATATGAAACATGGTCACCACCCATTGATCTGCCTGGTACCTGGCTTTTCATATGAAACATGGTCACCACCAAGTGATCTACCTGGTACCTGGCTTTTAATATGAAACATGATCATCAACCATTGATCTGCCTGGTACCCGGCTTTTCAAATGAAACATGGTCGCCACCAAGTGATCTGCCTTGTACCTGGCTTTTCATATGAAACATGGTCACCACCAAGTGATCTACATGGTACCTGGCTTTTCATATGAAACATGGTCACCACCAAGTGATCTGCCTGGTACCTTGCATTTCATATGAACTGTCTGCATTCCATGACAAGGGTGTCAATCTTCTTTAGCCAACTCTCTTCCTGCTTGAGTAGATGAGATATCCAAATCATATGGGTTCAAGATTTCAAAAGACACGCATATAAAACATCCTGACGTTCAAACCACGCATATTTAGTAAGTATTTTCTCATGCATCCGTATATAATGAAATGCCAGGAGAATGAACTGTGTTTGTTTTACGATGGAAGGTTATATGTCCATTAGAAACGTTTTCAGATTTTTAGTACATGTATGCATCGCCAGGGGGTTGCAATTATTTATAGAATTCAAATATGTCATAAATATATCATTTTTACCAGATAAATACTGTAAGCGATGATCGGCGACGAAGAAATCGCATTTCGACAGAGCATTCAAACCGACAAAATAACGAAAACACATGCAGAAAGATGCATGAATAGAATTAGCAATCTATCTTTTTGCGTTTGCGACGCATTAAGCATTCTGTATGTTTTGGAAGGATGCGTCAGCCATTTAACGCATTTACTACAAATGGAAGAGCGTTACCAAATGATTTTAAGTTTCATCAATTGTTTTTTGTCCACTGTTAATTTCGCATTAAAATGGTATTGAAGTACAAGTACAACACTGTTCTATATCCATATGTGTACTTATTACCTTTGTGCACTTTGTTCCTTTTTAAAGCAATAGCCAAATACAAAACTGTTTATGCCTGTTCTGATACAATTACGATGGAAGACACAAATTCTGACCTTATTGCTCGATAACTCTATAGGTAAATGAGCATTACGAATAGACAAGTATTACTTCCGTTTTCATATGAACAGACGTGTGAATAGGGCTTAAAGGGGCCGTCCAACAGATTGGTAAATTGAAAAAATTAAAAAAAGTTGTTTCATATTCGCAAATTTTCGCGTTTGTTATGATATTTTTGAGGAAATAGTAATACTGACCATTTACAATGCTCTTAAATATCCATTATATGCATCTTTTGACGATTTGAAAACCTCAAAATCATAAAGCGTCGTTCGACGCGAAACGATTGAATAATTTGGAAAGTTCTGTTATTGTCGCTTTATTTTGTAAAACTACGAGGATTGCTTATATATGGTATAAAATACGGCTATCGTACATACTTGTCAGGATGGCCGAGCGGTCTAATTGGTTTTTACTCCAGGACCCCGATGGTCACTGGTTCGAGCCCTGATGAGGTTTTTTTTTTTTCCCTTTTTAAATTGTATTCTTGTTTTTTAACTGCAGATTTTTAGGTCAAATGTTTGAATTTATCAATATAGAGCATTTAATGACATGCTTCAATACATGCCAAAATCTAGTGGACAGTCCCTTTAATTGGGTCTGAGCATATCATGACAACTGGTGATTATACTGTGTTTATTAGGACTGTACAATATTATGTCGGAACGACATATTCGCTAGACTTTGTTTACTACATAAAGCGTGATTTAAAATGCATTTTACCTAACTGGTAATCAATGGTCTACGTGTCTCATTAGCAGAGGAATTTGTAGCAACGAAGTATAACGCCGGAAAGAAGGCCGCATATGGTAAACGATTTCGTATGTCGAAAGAGATCAAAGGGGGTAAAGTTGAGACATTTTCAAAGAATGTGCAACGTGTCATTGGATTTCGTTTAGATAGTGCCGTCAGTTTGCATTTTGAACAGACTACACGAAAAACATGCACATGGAACAAATGGAATTACATAAGATGTAAGATGTTACTGACGACGATATTAATTTTTTTATTATTTAGAACCACGTGGTATAAGTTTTTGTATATAAGAGTAAAGGATTATATCATAAAGGATTTAAGAGTTTTATATGTACATACGAATACTGCAGCAACCACTGATATCATGTTAATAAGGGACTACACATAAAGGAATTTAGCGAACTTTATTGGTGTACATGCGAATTATACAGCGACCAGCGATATAAAACAGTAACTTAACTGGAATTATGTATGCCATTTCCACAATAAAGCAACAAATAAGACTAGCAAACAACGCTTATCACATTATAAATGGTACATTAACTTGTAATTATAATAAGTATTTAAGTCATGTAAAAAGCGCATTAAAACGATTCCGGACAAAATCATAATCGTTATAGCGTAGCGATACGTTTTGAAAATATGGGTTGTACACCGTCCATAGTTGTATCAAATCAAACAGTAAAAGTAAAACACCTTTGTTTTCAAAGTTACAATTCAAACATCGTGTTCACGTACAATGACAAGCATGACATAGAAAAGAGCTGGCACATCGTTTCGAATAACATGCCGGCAGTCGGAGCTAAACTATTTCTACGAATTTTAACACTGAATCCGAATTTGAAGGATCTATTTTAATTCCGTGACGTCACTGATGACGCATGTTTGCGTGACAAAGATTTTCGGGGGCAAGCATCGAGATTCATGCAGGCGGTAGGAGCAGCAATCGACACTATTGATGACCTTGACAACGCTATGGCGCCATTGCTGTTCGGATTGTGACAACAACACGTGCATTACGAAGGGTTCAAGGCCGAGAACTTTGACATTTTTGTTGCTGCGATTTTGGAGGTCCTGCAACAAGAGATGGGTAGACAATTTGAGAAAGAAACATCGAGGCGATTTATATAATTCAAGATCAGTAAACTTAAAGAAGGATACGAAGATGCCATGACTATAACAGTTTTCCCATTATAATAGGTCTTGGAGCGTCCAGGTAGTAATTATGCAAGTGTAATTGTTTCTATGATCGGTTTACTAATTATTTGTTTTGTTTGTGCTATTTGTTCTTATAATAATTTACTGTACAATATGAATTATGTATTGTACATGCATACAAGTACAAAATGTTATATTTATTTGTGTAAATAGATCCTCGTTAATATGTGTTATAATTTGTTTCATGTTCATGAATGGACACGCGTGGTTTTCCCGTGTTATTCAGTGCATAAGAATGTAACTTACATAGACATATGTCACACATAACAATAAGTGAGTCCATATAACGAGATGTATTATTCCGAGCTATTTGGTGTTACATTAGGCGTTAAACATTAAAACCTTATTACACATTATTATAGTTATTAAATTAACACTGTTGCTAGGTTAATCCGTGATTTTATGAAACTCCGTGATGAAAGATTGTCGTTTTAGCTGCTTCTGAACTATTTCATGAACCCAAATAATACATTTTACTTTATATACAGTTTTGATTGTATGAATACAGACTACTGTATGTATTCTTATACTAGTATTTAAAGTGTGTGTATTTTAATTTACTATCGTATAATTATATTTCGTTTGTATGTAAGTAAATGGTCGATAGCTTTTTGTCAAAAAAAAAATACTTGCGATTCGTAGTTCTGTAATTTCACATTCAAAAGATTTTTTTAATACCTATTTCATATAATCATACATATTTATACTAGCACAGTCTGGTACTTTCTACGCAATGAAATGAGCAACAATAAGACTAAATTCTAACAAAGATCCATAAATATATTATGTATATTTATAGATCTTTGATTTAAATGAGTGACTGTTAGACCTGCGTGTTTCTAATATTGCAAAAAAAATACTTGTATATGTATTTACTATTTCTTTGTACAAAATGTAGTTATTCGTCATACTAGCTGTATTATACAAGGTAATTGGAAAAACGGAATTTAAAAAAAAAATAAGGGACAAAACTAACAACATTTGTTATGCCATTTGGCAATTAGGTGACATGTATGTAAACAGGTAGGCATTGAATTGATCGAACTTACTATATAGTGTCATTAGGTGGTCAATCAAACGTATGGTTAACGCTTAATGTTCATCTTAATTGGGCTCAAGTGTTCTGTGACTGTTAATGAACTAAAGCTAGATTTTCCATGAATATTTCGTCACTGAATCCTTTCGCACCAAATATATGCACCAACAGCGCGGCGACAACAAGCGATCGTATTATATCAGTGATTGGGTTGAAATAATTAAAATACTAAACATTGTGCAATCTTCAGAGGTTTGCCTTTGTGGTGACCTACCACTCCGAATGCGGACACTTTGTCCATTTCACCACTGTGACATTAACGTAGATTTATGACTGGCATTTTAGTCCATTGCAACAGAAAACAAAATATCATTTTTACTTTTACTTAGAAACTAGCGTCTAAAAATCAATCGTCTATTTCGACGCTCATTTGCTGATTTGCGTTTATTGAGCCTATCAAGCCTTCAAAATCAGTCTAACAAATATTACATAAGGAATACAATGATGAATGACTGCTATAACCACGGGGTCAAAACATTACCTGGCATAGATTGTGTTAAGAGGGATGTACATCTATGGTTGACATGTGCTCAGGGGTTCTAATCAGCACTTGTCAAATCCATGGTCTGATAAATGAGTTATGATACAACGAATGGGGGCTTACATATTTCTTGTGGTCACATATTGACCTCAGAACAGTAAAAAAGATCAAAGATAGGCTTATAGTTTGATATACTAGTACATGCATATGATACACCTACATTCGATATTCATGCACCATCCTCTCGAACGATCACACGTCATCTACAGTATGCAGCCAAGACGAATTGGTTTATGCCCCTCACAGGTATTTCCAATGTATACACATGGGCGAAGAAAGGCGAGTGTGATTCAAACTAGGGACTTTCCGATTCCTAAGCATGGGTCATACATTATACCACTGCTCACAGCACCGTACAAAGTGACCCGGGGTCGATTCCAGAATCTATTTGTTGATGCCATGACACAGTTCTTGGGTCAATAGAAATCGCTTTTTCCCGTTCAATCTATTGATAAATCCGTCAGTTGTTCTGTCGATCTGTCTTGAAATTTGTCCGGATTGCAACTTCCCGATGCATAAAGGATTTTATCCTATTACCAGATGAAAATCGAAAGGATAACAAAGATCGTATAAATTTGAGCTATATACAATCGCTATTTTTAGATCACTTTGTTTTTTTTTTTGTCCAAAATTGAAGAATCTGTTTTTGTCAACTACGCAAGATCAACATCGTCGAAAATGGAATATTTGAAAATTATTAATGGAAAAGGGGAGAAAATAATAGAATAAATAGAATATTATGTGAGTTTTGGATAAAGATCAAGTTAATCATTCTCGGCTCGAACCATGGTAGCGCTCTATTTAAATAACAACTATGTTAACCTACTTGAGAGTGCGTGTCGCGCGCCAGAATAAAATTGCTATTATTAATGTCAAGGCCATGCTTTGAGGACAACGATCCTAATACAGCAGTTAAACAGTAATGCCGTCCACTTAACAACTTGACCAGGCATTGAAATAATTCAAAATAATATGGCAGGGAGTGGCTATCTTAAATGTACAGCTCAAGCGTATAGATAAACGGGTGCGATACAGGAATATTGCCAAAAAAAAATAAAGAACATATAGCATGTTCTATCTATATTCACCGAACATTGATGAATTTCAAAGTAATTGGGCAAACGTGTTGTGTCGTTATGAATTATCACCATTGTTCGTCTTTCGCAAGCACCACATGGTTACCTTTAATATCAAATGTATAATCCATAATGCTTCAAATACAGCTCTTAATCCTTAAAGTAGGGATTGTCTTTTATGTCACCGTCTGTTTCCTTTAATATTTCATAATGACTTGGAAAACGTGTTATTTGACGTGTTTAACACTAAGGCAAGTCGTTGGTCGGTAGGGGAAGCGGCAAGAGGACGATCAGCGTCGAAATGGATTTTAATAACTTGAGATCGAATTCAGAAACTTCGTAATTATAAACATATGTGGTGGTTTGAGTCAAAGTACCAGTGACAAAACATGAAGAAATGGTGTACGCTCAATCACTCGAAAGCGACCTGCTGAGCTTTTATACTAATTACTTAAGCAAACATACTGACTTTTGTTTGTACAGCTATAGGCAAGCATCACATGTTAAATGTACAGCAAAGAATGCTATAGCTGAGCATTTACTTTCTTATCCAATGTATACATGCCCCGGTTTGAGGTTTCTCTCCCACATACGTAACTTTTAAATGACGCACTTCAAAGCAGGTGTCAAGTGTCATTAACAACAGCCAGCGATAATCCCACGTCAAACAAACAATTAATATTCCTTTTATTGTTAGTTTATTATCTTCCAATAACAGCGGTAACGTCTTTAATCTCATCGCGTGCCAATGCTGTCACATGGTACGAACATTAAGATGACGAATCACGCAATTACCGCTTAAAAATAACGAAATACCGTATATAGCAGGTTATATGCAATACGCCAGCTTTGATATATTTCACTCTCTTATTCCAATATGAACGTTGCTAAACAATTCAAGAATTTAAGTATGCTACGTTTGCTGGTTATTAAGAGTTTAAACCTTGCACGGTAGATTTATATTATGACATACAAAACAATATAAGCTCACGATAAAATTATTCAATCGTGTCGAGTGAACGCTTTAGCACGTGGGGTAGGATTGGTTTCATCTTTTTGCACGTGACACTTGTAAAATGCGAATCACTGAGATATTCGGTATTCAAGTTTGAAAAGTGTTGCTTAAGGAAAGTCTCCAAGTGTATACGCTTACATGCAATTTAAATACAAAACTACATAATCTTGACAAGAATATTTCTGATAATGTTTATGGACTTTCTTTATTCTTAAACATGTATATATATATTCTAGATTAAAACATGCACTTGCAGTTTGCAATAAGGCAACATTTATTTCAATCAAATTGCCAATAACTTAACTTTTGCGATAGGGCGTTAACAGTTTTTTATTACTTTAATTAAAGATTTAAAATCGGCTAAAAAACGCTAAAGTCATGGGCATTTTCGTGACGTCATGCAATGGCCCATTTTATGCTTGACGTTAAAGTCATTTGTGACGAATCGAGAAAATATCACGCGCTTTAATTGAATTCTGGTTTTGTTAAGACAAAATACTAACATGTTGATTTATCATTCGGAACATTACATTGGTTAACTATGTTGTTGTGTTCATTATGTTATCATAATATAATACTATATTGTTGCTTAGCAACGAAGGAACGAAACAAAAATATGGGAGATAAAGTTNGTTGTATAAAGATCATCTGAAAGATGGCATTAACATAATTAAAAATCACCATGACACTATTATTTGGATAAAATTAGATCACCTTTTTTTTAATACTGCTGAAGATGTTTATTTATGCGGTGCATATATTTGGGGTGAGGAATCGCCGGCCAATAATTTTGTTGACATTGATTTGTTTGATACAATTGAACATGATATTTCTGTATTTAATTCGCTTGGATGTGTAGTTTTATGTGGTGATTTAAATAGTAGGATTGGTAATAAATGCGATTTTATCCCTTTTGATTGTATAAATAATATATTCGATGATCCTGACTATGATCCCGATTGTACCCCTGTACGGGCCTCGGTTGATAATGTCCAAAATAGCAACGGTATTAAATTGATAGATCTGTGTAAATCAACGTCACTGCGTATTGCGAACGGGCGTATATTTAATACTAGTAACTACACGTTTTGTTCGAATAACGGTTGTTCTGTTATTGATTACCTTTTAATGAATGAACGGCATTTTTCACTTATCAATGATTTTACTATTGAACCATTTAATGAATGGAGTGACCACGCTCCGTTGCGTTTTTCATTAGCATGCCCAAAATCTGTTCAGAACGATAATCCACAGTACGAAATTAAATGCAAGTGGAGTGATGAAAACACGGAGCTCTTTCGTTCAGGCATTATTGGACACTTACCACGTTTTAACAATATTGTTCAAAATATTGATGTATCATGTAGAGATTCTATTGATAAAACGGTTGAAGATTTTTCTGAAATTGTTAGATCCGTGGCTAATCCATTGTTTTCTAGGTGCTATTTTGTCAATAATAAGCCTTTTTTCCACAAAAATACTGTTTTAAAAAACGCAGATTGGTTTAATGATGCCTGTAACTCTGCGAGAGAATCGTATTTGCAAGCACTACGCCTTTTCAATTCAGACCAAAATAACGCAAATAGGGTACTCTTAATGGAACGCAAATCTACTTATAAAAAAACCATAAGGAAATGTAAAAATAACAGTTATAGGGCAAAAATGAAAGAAATTGAACGTCTGAAAAAATGTAAACCAAAAGAATTTTGGAAATATTTTAAAAGTAAACCAATATCTGACCATGCTGGCATTTCTATTGATACATTTAAAGAATACTTTGCCAATTTAAGTAACGATTTATCTAATTGTTACAACGAAGAAGCAGAATATTTTTGTAGACAACATGATTTTAATAATTTATCTAGTTTTAACACTGAACTTGACCAGCCTATTACCGTTAGTGAAATACGCTGTGCAGTTAAATCGCTCAAGCGTAATAAAACCCCGGGCAATGACCAATTATTAAACGAGTATTTCGTGGAATGTATTGATATTCTAGCCAGTCATTTATGTGATATTTTTAACGGTATTTTAAATTCAGGTTACTACCCAGCAAGCTGGATGGAAGGCTTGATAATACCATTACATAAAAAAGGCGACAAAAGCGAGGTTAATAATTATCGTGGTATTACACTTTTAAGTTGTTTGTCCAAACTATTTACTACAGTCCTAAATAAACGCATTGAAAAGTTTTGTACGGACAATAACAGTATTTCGGATGCGCAGTTCGGATTTCGAAAAGGGCGTTCCACAGTAGATCCAATTTTTATTTTACATTCTCTTGTTCAGAAATACCTCAACGAAAATAAGAGGCTCTATGTGATTTACGTGGACATGATGAAATGTTTTGATTCCATTTATAGAAATGCACTGTGGTTAAAAATGTTTAAAACTGGTATTGATGGAAAATTACTTAGAATTGTTAAAGATATGTACCAAAAAGTTAAATCGTGTGTTAAGGTATGCTCTTCTTATTCTGAATATTTCAATTATGCTGTTGGCTTACGACAAGGCGAGGTGATGTCACCGCTTTTGTTTTCACTATTTGTTGAAGATCTAGAGTTATATTTGCAGTGTGACATTGATGCCGGCTTAAGTATTGATGATTTAACTTTGATTTTGCTGTTGTTTGCTGATGATATGGCTATTATAGGTAAAACTCCTGAGGAAACTCAGCGACATTTAGATCTTTTGTTTTCATATTGTAGTACATGGGGTCTTACTGTAAATACATCAAAAACTAAAATAATGGTTTTCCGAAAACGTGGGGCGTTATTAGCAAACGAAAAATGGACCTATAATAGCCAACCAATAGAAGTAGTCGATGATTTTAACTACCTTGGTACTGTTTTGAATTACACAGGAAACTTTTGTAAAAACATTGAACATCTCAATGGAAAGGCCTTGAAATCTTTAAATGTTCTATTTTGCAAATGCGACGACTTTGATCTTTCGCCAAAAACCCTTTGTCAACTATTTGATGCATTTGTAACACCAATACTTAACTATTCGTGCGAAGTTTGGGGTTACACCAAATCTAAGGAACTAGAAAGGATTCACCTTAAATTTTGTAAAAGATTACTAAGAGTAAAAAGCAATTCGTGTTCTGCTGCAGTATATGGTGAACTGGGCAGATATCCTCTTTATATCCACAGATACATTAGAATAATTAAATATTGGTTTAAAATTAAAGACAGTGATAATATTATACTAAGTGTTGTTTATAATGAGGCTCTTAAAGATTGCATTAATGGCAAGAAAAATTGGGTATCAAATGTGAAAAAGCTGCTCAATGATTACGGGTTCGCTTACGTGTTTGAAAATGGTCACTATGTTAACACAAACGCATTTCTAACTGAATTTAAATGTAGAGTCATAGATTGCTTTAAACAACACTGGCTTCAAACACTTGAAAGTCCAGTTTTAATATTGTACAAAGAATTTAAATTATCGTTCGAATATGAAAAATATTTAGATGTCTTACCTAAAAGCCTCAGATTTTACTTCTGTAGATTAAGAATGTCATGCCATCCATTAAGAATTCAAACGGGTAGGTTCAATAATAACCGCATAGCAAGGGAAGAAAGGTATTGCAGTTGTTGTAACTCACGTGATATAGAAGATGAATACCACTTTATGTTAATCTGCCCTTGTTATAACGATATCAGGAAAAAATATATAAAATCATATTATTACCAGCGACCATCAGTATATAAATTCCTAAGCCTTATGAGAACATGTTCTAAAAAAGACGTTATTAAGTTATCCGTTTTTGTGAAAGAAGCTCTTTTTACCAGAAAGTCCTTATTGAATGTTGTACATAATACGACCAGCTTATTTTTTTTCTGTTCCGCGGGTTCGCTTCTTTGATTATTTATGTGATTGTTTGTTTTTTTGTGTATGTATATAATCGTTTGTTTTTTGTGTATGTATATAATCCTATCAATCAGATAGCTATTCGCTACCTAATATTAATACTATTAGCATACTGAATCATATGTTATTTGTTATATATTACATGCCCAACATTTGTTCAATACAAATAAGAATTATTTTTTTACATACAGATGTAAAACAGACGTGTCTGATTGTTTAATTTGCTGCCATATGGAAACTATGTAATCTATGCAAAATATGTGTGTTATGTCTTACTATTATTATATACATAATAATACACATTGTATGCGCAAGATAATCAAATTCCAATTTAATATATTTCCATAAATGTTGATAATTAGATAGCCACCCTGCCACATAAATAGTTTGTAAAAATGCTATTTTCTCTTTCCTCAAACTACTTGCATTTATTACGTTAGATTGAATGTATATTACTTATAACTGTATGATGACTTCCTATTCACATGACCTGTTGATGTATGTATAATTACAAGGTTAAGACTGACGATGTACTATGTACAAGTCGTAATAAACTACTGTTCTGTTTTGTTCTGTTCTATACAATGTCTTGTTAGTGGATAGGTAACGGGGCGAAGGTGTATGAAACTACCTTTATGGCTTGATAGTCCGATGTAGGTTCGAATCTGAAAATTTAATAATTGGGCAATGTGGCATCCTTTTAAAGAAGGTTTCTTGGTGGAATGCTATATCAGACCCCTGCTAAAGAAAAAAACGGGTCCTGAATAGTTCTCGTTATTGTGGTTGCAGCATCCCCACGTAATATACTTCACCCTATCGCCCCAGCCGGTCTAGCCTTAAGCCTTTGTACGACGGATCAACAGTGTAATACACATATTGGAATTAAAAAAATAATGTAGATACATATGTCAAGTACGCAAACATAGTAATGTATATTTAAACGAATGCCCCACTTGCGGACTCAACTCTCCCTAGTATATTTTTATTTACGATTTAAGCATACACGTCAAGTTGTTAAAGTTCAACAACTTGCCAGGGTCAAACGTAATACTATCCATTGGTTTTGTTTGCAGAAATTACCATCTGAGAATCATTTACCGATTGTTCGTGTCCAGAATCGTCAACAGACATCGTATTCAACTCCGGGCCGACCTTGGCCAACAGTTTGCTCATAGGGGCCAGGCGAACGTTGGAAGGCATTGGCGCAACTTCACGGTTGGATACATCGTTAGGATTAAAATTCTTGCTCTTAAGTCCCTTGAACAATCTATTCCATTCAGGTGCGACATTCTTGTTGCCTTTGGTTTTCTTTGCGTCTGTGACAGGGAGAAGGATTTTGTCGGTTGGAACCGCGGTACGAAAAGTAGTGTCTTTGTTTTTGATTACCTAAAACGACAAATACGTATATGGGTGTGATAAACAGTCCTACTTATGCTGGTATTACTGTTGTGTTGCTGTTGCGACTATTTAAGATACCAAAATAATACTATTTTAAAATTATAGTTAGTTATATTAGAAACAATCGACTAGTGAATGGGCATACCGGATTGGGTGGTTTCGTCACGGTTGTATGATGTCGTTGAGACGAGGGTCCCATCTTAAATGGATCCGGTGTAAGTCGTTTCGGGTCTTCATAATCATCTAAAATTTGCGGTAGTTCTTTCTTCGGTTCTTTCGTCGGTTTTACCGGGGGTGGCTTTGGCTACATTTGATTAAATAGCAAACGTGGAATGAAATGCTGGTTAAACAGATCTTTGTATTTGACATAACGAATATCGTCTAGTAATAAAGCAATTAATCGTGTATGTAACAAATGAAACTCAGGAACATTTCTCGAAAGAACCCGCGAGTCTTTTATTCAAACAGGTAGCACATCTACCTGTACAATACAGGGTAATATATACAAAACGACAAGTATCTTTAACCAAAGTATAAGATCAAGATTTATCCCAATGGCGAGATAAAAAAAACAAATACAAATACTAAGCCTACCTTGCTATTGCGGTATCTGTAGTACAGACAAACGCTAATGACGAATATGTCCACCAACACCAACACAATAAACAAGGTCCCAAACACCAAAATCACGTCAGGAAATATTGCTAAAAATAAACAAAAACAGTGCACCATTAGAATCTACGCTAGATTTTGTGTCAATGCACTATTGCAATTGGTGCAGGTAAAGGAATTGTAGGAAATTATAATTATTACATGTATATACAAATTTAGGAACAATGTATACGTCAACATGTGCGCTATCATTAATAATTAGTCATAATAAATGAGAACATGTGATACCTACCAAAAACACAAGTGGGAACAACGCCACTCCACACGCCTGTACTCTCGCAGGTTCTCGTTGATATTCCAACAAGTGCGTGGTTGTTCGTACAGATGTACGTCGCCTTGGAGCCCACCCAGTTGCCGAGCGACATGTCCACGTACCCATTGGGAATATTGTCCAGAAGTGGGCATTCTGTCAGTTAACAAAGCAAGCCGCTTAGTAGATAATTTTAAATAATTTCAGTGCATTGATAAGATTCATGAACACGCCAATGCTAAGTTCAAATCGGTCATACAGTATTTACGTGAACGTCATTTATGATTCAAAATTTACATGACCTAATTCAATGCACATAAAATTCCTACCAATGACGCAAGACGGCGTGCTTCCACTCCACTTCGAGTCCCAGCCACAAATGCGTTCCTGCACGCCCAGCAAGGCGTACCCTTCGTCACACGTGTACCTAATGATGTCCCCTGCCGCCAAACCATCGCTAGCATTCACAGACCCGTGGGATGGTACCAAAGGGGCGGGGCATCCTGAATGTTTAATATATTTGCTAATGGTCTTCTATTATAATTGTGTAAACAAAATAATTGGAAACTTGTACTTGTTCGACAACCAGTTATGTTATAACGAGACACTATACAAGCTTGCAAAGTAATATTGGTTGAATAATATGGCGATTAATGTCAATTATGGAAGAAACAGAAAGATCCAGTTGTCTTTGTATTTAATTTGATAAGAAACCAAACATATCAAATATTTAAATGACCTCTCAAATTTTGATGCAAATCGAATTTCAGTATATTTTACACAGTCTATGGTTGATGCTATGTTGGATTTTTTTAATACAACACTATGAGATGTTTCTTAAGGCAAGTCTGTGTAATTATAGACTTTGTAAACTATATAATTATATTGAAGCATGAACACACATACATGTAATAAACTATACAAAGTTTATTATAAGTATACAATTGCTTAAACCTGTGATACACAACGGTGCTGTGGAGTCCCATTGGCCCGTCACTAGGCACGTGCGTGTTCCGGGGCCATTTAGGGCGTAACCTTTGACACACGTGTACGTGGCTTTGTGCCCTTCAGCGAGAACAGAGGGGTTCGTGACTTGTCCGTTAGTGGGATTGGTTAGTGGTCCACATACTGAAAATACGAGCGTTAAAACAAGACGAGAGGTTGTCCATCAGTGTTTCGTGGTTGTTAACGTTCGAGATTTCGATACACTTATAACGCGAACAATACAAAAAAGTATAGCATACGTGTTTATTTTAATTAATTTCTTATGGTCATTTTTAGTATTCTAACAAATTAAATCGTCAAATAATGACACTTATTGAATGAAATGAAATGTTAAGTTTAGTTCGTACTGCTTAGGCATTTATCTAGATTGGAGTCATAGTATTGTCCAGTCCTCGC
Source organism: Dreissena rostriformis (assembly GCA_007657795.1). Lineage (NCBI taxonomy): Eukaryota > Metazoa > Mollusca > Bivalvia > Myida > Dreissenidae > Dreissena > Dreissena rostriformis. Next base: position 760 of record VMBQ01001057.1, on the reverse strand, counting down.
GCACAAACATCTATCCTGACCGTTTGTGTCGTCTCGGCAAGTTGCACCCTTAGTTTTGCACTGCGCAGTTACTGCACATAGGGTGTTGTAGACGATTTGAACTGAAAATGTGATTATAATTGAATAGTCTCACATTGATAGTTTCAACAAACCACCGTGACATATTACATAACTAATATATACGTTAACTTATACTTTACACACTTGCATATATGCAATGCACAAAAGAAAGGCAGTAATCCATATTGTTGTAATGTGTATATTAATACGTCATATGCATACACACTTTCAATTTCTGGCATATATGCAATTTGCACCGTTCAAATTATTGTACTGGAACTATAACCCAAACTACATTTGAAATTAAGTGTCCTCAAAAGTCAATTATAGATTGAAATGTATAAACGCGTGTGAGCTGCGTTGAGGGAAACACTGGTCGGAATATTGAATATAAAGGAAAAACGCAAATCACTGGAAGTCCATATTGATATGTGTCTCGGGTAAGGGATTTTAACGAATATGTTTTAACATTGTATTGATTTAACTCACAAAATGTTTCCATCGACACTGGAATATAAAATGTTACGAGGCCTTTGTATGTGTTTGTACCCAATTTTATTCAAATAAGATTGTTAAGACATTGAAAGGCTTTATCTTACTAAGTTTGCAAAACGGACTCTCTCCCCATACTCCAGAGGTCGTGCACTCAATTGTGGCTTCACCCGTGACCTCGTAACCGTCGTTGCACGAGTAAGTTGCC
>VMBQ01001056.1:179675-216290 GCA_007657795.1 Dreissena rostriformis | reverse complement strand
ATAACAGTGTCATCAGCATAGAGTAATATAAGTAGTTTTAGCCACAAAGTTAGGTCTACGGTTTTTGTTAGTTTTATGCCATTTGAGCCTTGAAGGTGCATATGTGTTTGCAGATCATTTAGGAAGAGGGAGAATAGGAGAGGGGACAGGTTTTCACCTTGTCTTACGTCAATTTCTGATATAAATGGTTCTGATATGTTACCATTAACTGAGATACAAGATTTGATGTTGCTATACATGTTTTGAACTAAAGTGAGAAATTTACCTGTTTTATTTTGTTTGATGAGTTTGTGCCAGAGGCCGATACGCCAGACTTTATCGAAGGCTTGGGAGAAGTCTATTAATGCGCAGTATAATTTTTGTTTCTTTTTTTTTCATTAATTCAGTTACTGAGTGAAGTGTAAATATGTGATCGGAACAGTAATAGCCTTTTCTAAAGCCAGGATTCTCATCTAAGATATTGTTTTCATTTAGGAACTTAGTAAATCTGTTGTTAAGTATTGAGGTGAAAAGTTTGCCAAGACAGCTGAGGATAGTAATGGGTCTGTAGTTACTAGGATCTTTAGGGTCACATTTGTTTTTAATTATGGGTATTATAATTCCATTGAGCCAACTTTGTGGGATGAACCCGGTTTCTAGTATGTAGTTAAATATTTTGCAATTAACAGGCATAAGTAGATGTTTTGTGGACTTTATGTATTCGTTAAGAATGTTGTCAAATGGGCTATGAGTTTTTGAATTTTTAAGGTTTGTAATAAATTTTTCTATTATTTCTTTGGTGATTGTGGAATTAGGTGTGGTGTTTGTATAATGCGATTGGTCGTTTGTGTCATTGACACAATTGTCGTTGATAGTGTTTGTATTTAGTTCTTTGAAGTGTTCCTGGAATTCATCTAGAGTTGGTGTAGTTGTGATTTTTGATTTAGGTTTTAGTTTGTTAAGAAATGACCAATACTGTATGGGATTTTTGTTGAACATTGATCGAAGTTTGTTTGACATGTTTTGTTTGTTTGCATTAATATGGTGGTTCATTGTTTGTTTGTATTGTTTGCTGTCGTTTGTCATTATTGTTTTGTTAAATGTGGGTTTGTTGTATCATAAAATCTTTTGGCAGTGTGATACTTTTTGCGTGCTTTGTAACATTGAGGCCCAAACCATGGTTTATTGTTAGCTGAATGGTTATTTTGAAAATATTTTTTTATTTTCAGGGAAGGTGCTGGTGGAGGCTTGATGGACGAATGATTGCAGGTCATCAGTTATGAGCTCTATGGTCTGCTGCGATTGGAAGTAAGTATCCATTTGATTAAGTATTTGGTCAATCGCATAAGGGTTGATATTGCTAACAAATTGGCTGGCGTGATCAGATTTCCATTTTGGTGTTTGATTGATGTGAGTTTTACTTTTTGATGTTATAATTGGTTTATTGCTATGTGATATATTTATCAACCAAGAGAGTGCATTATGGCCATCCGAGAATATTGGGTCAGTTTCGATGATTTGAAATTTCCAAACAAAGTAGAAACAATCAGATGAGGCAATAACATAGTCTATTATGGATTTATTTCTGAAGGTTAGCATATCGTGATTATTTCCAGATGTAAGTCTACCGGTTAAAATGAAAATGCTGTTGTTCTTACATAAGTCTATAAGACGGAGGCCATATGCATTTGTTCGATGGTCTTGAGAGGTGCGGGCAAGTGGGACGGATAATTTTTCAAGAGTTTTGTATTTGTCAAGTTGACTCTGTATGTCATTATTGATATCGAAAATGTCATTTAAATGTGGGTCAGTGGTTATGTAATCTCTCATGCTGCCGACTCTACCGTTGAAATCACCTGCAAGAATTACATATTTATGGTCACTACATATCTGGCAGATTTCATTTTCAAAGGCCATAAATTCGTCGTCGTTAAAAAATTTAGAGTTTTTGGGTGGGACGTATACAGCACCAATGACAATATTTTTGTCAAGCTTCATTAGAGATTTATCAATAGAGATCCAAAGGATTTTTTCGCAATTCGACTTTAGAACGTTAATTGAGGGTACAAGCTTGTCTTAAACAAATATACCGATGCCACCATACTTGCGTTTATATTCTTGTTTTCCATGGTTCGCAAAATAATCATAGTTATTTATCTTTATAATATCGTGTGTATTAGTGTGAGATTCACATATACAGAATATATCAAAACGACTTATGAAATCAGTGAATTCCTGGTAATTAAGTCATTTCTTGATGCCGCTAACATTTAAAGTTCCTAATTTTATGGTGTTTTCTTTCAGGTTGGATGAGGGTTCTGCCCCCTCTCCCACTGGCCTAATGGCTATGGTTGCTGTCTGCTGTGGTCTTACTAGGGTTATTGGACTGTGGAGTGTTCCTAGAGGGCACACGGTTGTCATTACGTGAAGAATCCCAGGGGCGTTGGATGCTGGGCACAGAGGGCTGGGTGTTCAGTGGAGTTCTTGGAGATACAGGAGGATGATTACGAGCATGTGCTTTTGAAGAATGAGGAGAAGCAGACTGCGAGCGTCTTGATACGTGTTCTGAATTGGGAGTCGGAGTATTTGGAGTGATGACCAAAGTTGTTTTCCTCGGGTTTGCAGAGGTTGTGATGGGCTCTGGTGGGATATTCTTCTTCGCGCTTAGGAGAGGAGGGGCACCGTGTGCCTGATTCGACCATAAAACTTCGGGGATCGTGCGAGTTGGAGTAATGGGAGTGGAGACCGAAGTTGTGTTCCTCGGGTTGCCAGAGGTTGTGATAGGAGCTGGCGGGATATTGTTCCAGGCGCTTTGGCGAGAAGGGACACTGTGTGCCTGATTCTTCCCGAAGACTTCGGGGAATGTGCGAACTCTGTTCCCAATGCGAATTGAGTTCCAGTGAGGATATATGTCCTCGACTACCCTTTCATCCATAACTATTTTTGCAGGGAAGACTAGTGAAATTTTGCTGCGTGGATTACTTTCACGTAGTTTTTTGTATTTTGGCCAGAGTGTTTTCCAAGCTTGTGAGATTTCTTTAGGATAGTCTCGGTTAATGCTGAAGTTTGACCATCTTAAGCGATTTGCACGAGAGAGAACATTTACCGTGTCTTGAAAGTCCAGAAAGTTCACAATGATATCCCTACTGTTGCTCGGAGAGAATCTTCCAAGGCGGTGGGCTCGCTGAATTATTGGGTGGAGCTGTTCAGCGAGAAATTGAGCTATGCCATTAAAACAGTTTTCATTTCTTTGCTCATCTATTCCACCAAATATGAGATTATTTCTTCGGCTCCTGGCCTCAATGTCAATGGATTTGTACTCAAGGAGTTTTAAGCGCTGGTCGTGTTCTGACAGTGAACCTTCTATTGATGTCAATTTTGTATGCATATTTAAACATTCATAAACTTGTGATCGAAATTCTTCATTTGTTTAAATATTTCTGTAACTTTTCCATCAAGAGATTATTGCTCAAAGTCATTTTCGTTTGTTATTACTGCACCATTGCTACATTCACCACCAGTGTTTATTCTAGTCCGTTTCCTATTTGTATTGTCATTTTTTACATTGTTTGCCGCGGGTGGGTTGACGAACCTGTTTTGCGTTATAAATGGCTCGTCCTGAGAATTCTCGTAGCTGTAGCTGTTAAAACTATCCAGGTGGTCCATACTTACGGAATTTGATTAAATTGAAACTGTTTATATGTACTTTTATACTGAAAATTACTTTTCTATGATCGCGTTGAAAAAAAATGGCGACTGTTTACAATTACCGGAAGTCCAAGATGTACTTACTGACAAGTTATAATTAGTAGATCATTAATTTTGATGACCCTTTCTGTTTAATTAGCCATATGCGACGGAAATTGCACCTGGTGTTTCAGCGTATATAGCTTTAAAAAGTCTTTGTAAGTTAATTTTTAAGTAGTCCAATCTGAAAGATAATAACGAATTGAAACTGTTGTTAGACACGGATAGATTCGGGAATATACTTTTCTCAATATACGGAGCAAAAAAACTGCAGACAAGGAAATTTGAACGGTAATTAAATTATATTTTAAGTAGGCAATGGCATTGTTTTAAAGAATGTCGTTATATTAAATAATAGATGTCACTCGTAATTATTGTATAGGTCAGTCTATACTTAAAGATTTCCTTAACTAATTCAATGTCAAAGCAATAACTTTACATTAAAATAAAGTCAAACTTTTGCGCATACGTACCCCCAAAACCATAGCTTTTCTTAGGAAGCATTTCAAGTCGTTCGAAACTATAAAAAATATAGGTCATACGTAATATAAGGAAGACCTCGACACGAATCAACGGTCACAGTTTTAGGGCCATCTTTTTACAGGGTTCTCTCCAGTTGATGCGGGATTCCCGCCAACTGTGAGTCTCATGTAGTCTCCAACCTAAAAGCAAAGCCGTAAATGTGTAGAAAGCAATGTTTTTCCTACCATGCACCCAGAAATATGCAAAAATAAAGAAAGACAAGTGCCCATAGAGAGAATTGTGTCTTCAAATAAATGTTGTTGATTTCTTTTTCGAGAGTATAGCATTAAACACCAAAACAAAAAAGATCTATAAATAAAATGTTTGATAGATCTTTAACCAAAACTCTTTGGTACACTGTAACCAGGGGTATAACTAGATACCGAAAACATTACTGTTTTCTGTATCTAGTCATACCGCTGTAACCTGTACGGTATTTAGACGGACCCAACAACAACAACTTCCCGAGAAATATTTAACAAATTAACTATAGACAATCCCAGAAATCGATAACTCCCGGATTACCACCCCTGAATACACGCGCGCGACGACTAACGGTACTGAAGAACAATACAGGGACCTATATCTTTGAATAGGTCCCTGAACAATAAAAGGACGCGAAGCAATTTTATCTAATATATTTGAAGATTTAATTAAATAGTTTCTGTTATCGATATGATCATCACATAATAGTTCGTATTTTTTTAAATGAATATTTGTATCAGTTATTTGGTGATTAAAAGAAACAAGGTTCGTATGCATTTTTTTTTAGTGTCATACAACTCAGCGTGAATTGATTTCCTTGAATGTCATTTTAAATGTTATAAGAAGGTGACGCATGGTATCTTATCTTAATAACGGTATCAACACATGTGCAGACATGTGGTGTCACAGACATACCAAGTAACACTTTAAAACCACCCTTTTGGCATCGCCTCCCACTGAGGGAAGGCTTTCGTGCCTCTATCGCAGATGTTTTTTCAAGACCATTAGATCTACTTTGCTTTCATTGATAATCCGTTATTAACGAAGAATAACATCAATTATATTGTTCGTGATATTCTTTTTCGTAAATTTAGACTTTATTACGAAAATTTAAAACTATTAAGAAAATTTAATACACTTGTGTTATTTTGTATTTTGCTTCAGATGAGGGATGAAGTAATATGTGAATCGCACTCTGAGAAACAAACCTTTATTGGCTAATCACATAACAAGTGACATGAGTCATAAGTAAGTTACCGTTCACGAACTGTAGATGCCATTTTTGTGCAAAAAATAATAATAATAGAGTATGGACATGACGTGATAACTTGACATTGCACATGTTAACGCTATTTCCGCGCGTTTTTGTATCAGAAAAAGCATCGAATATGTGCATTTTAAATTGAGCCCAATGTTGGGAAGTGATAGTAATAGTTTAGCGGGACTGAATGAGCATTTACACATGTTTTATGCCAATGTTCAATTAGTCCCATTTAATAAAAATCATGACCATACCGATTACAATCTTATTTTAATAGACGCCGAAGACGGCAAATGTTTAGATTCTCAATCAAAACCTTTTCAATATGGTGAGAAATTAATCTCTTCACCTTACCTTACTGCCTTACCGGTACTCATAATAAAAGTATTTATCCTATTATTCCGTCTTAGTTTTACAACGGCATTTCAAAATAGAATAAACGTTTAAGCTACTGTAATAATAGCATTATTGCAGGGCGTCCATCTGGACCAAACAATTACGCAGTTTCTGCATGACTTATACATCCGGTCAAGTTTCTCAATGGATCAGTTTGAATAAACATTAAATATTATTTATAGCGATATTAACAAATGATCGGATATACAACTCCACACACACAAACACACTCACACACACTGAGATTCGGTATACAAATTAATTTTAAACCACCCTTGGGACATATCCTCCCACTGAGGGAAAGCTTTCGTAGCTTTTCGCAGATGTTTTTTCAAGACCATTAGATCTACTTTGCTTATATTGACAATCCGTAATTGACAAAGAAAAACATCAATTATTTTGTTCGTGTTTTAATTTTTGCATCGTAAGTTTAGACTTTATTACGAAAAGTTAATAAAGGCATTTAAAAGTTTAGGAAATGTAGAGAACATCATTGGAGCTATTTAAGGTTATTTAAGGCTCCATATTTTTCATATTGAACATTTTTATCGTAAATTTCGATACTTTTAAGAAAATTTAATAAATTATGAAATCAGTTTAGTTAACATTATTTGAATAATAACATAAAAATAAAGTTATAAGCAAAAGCCGATATCAAAGACCTGTAATACTAGGTCTTTGCTGATATGTACTTTTCAATAAAAAGTATGCCATGTCCTGACATCTTACACAGTTTTGCTAATGAATAGCTCCGGTACTTGTTTATTTACAATTCATATCCGGCAAGAGATTTTTGTGTTAGTCTGAGAGCGATTTTTAAGATATTTATTAAAATAAAAACTTCAGTTTTAGACTAAATCAGATACATACTTTTTAATAAAAAAAGTTTGCCTCTACATGAAATCTTACAGAGTTTTGCTTACCAATATTTCCGGACCAATTTTAGTTTAAAAAACAAACCGTATTTGGACTTTATATTTTTACATTACCTTTAAAAAAGATATTTAAATAAAAAATATTAATAACGATCGAAATAATAAATGTTTAAACAAACAAAGATATGTACTATTCAATAAAAAAAGTCTTCCTCGGTCTTGAATCTTATACAGTTTCTTAATTAGTATCTCTGTAACTATATGAGTATTTATTAAGAAATAATAATGTTTCAAACAAAGTCAGATATCTAATTTTCAATAAAAATTGTCTACCTCGGCCTTAAATCATTCCACGTTTCGCTAATTAATATCTCCGGCACTATTTACACAAAAATCACAAAGTTTACTTCAGATAACGATATTGATATAACATTTATATTTATCCTTGAATAATTCCATTCCACAAAGAAATATTTAAATGTGGGCAATGGCATTACTGAAAGGTGTGCTTAAAAAAGCTAACTCGGCCTTTAACATAACGTGTTGTCACTGAATAGTGTTGCAGAGACCAATATTTTATAAATCTATCGTGTATATATTTTATTTAACTTCTATTGATTAACGCTGTGATACATATCGAAAGTTTGTTTCATGTTTGACTCGTGTTCAATCTAACTGTCCGAAGTGATAAAATACTGTTTATTGGAATAAAGCGGGTGTACGCTATGATTACGCTGTTATCTGCCTAATTCTTCAGTACCGTCTTCAGTAGCGGGTCACGTGATAGCCAATATGGCGGCGGTCAATTTATCGAATCTGGGATTGTCTATACTTTCCCATTGNAAAAAAAAAAAAAAAAAAAAAAAAAAAAAACGTAAAAATAATTAATAAAAAAATGAGTTCAAATACACGAGCATTGCTGCGCATTAAAGAAATTGTTTAGAAAATCGAGTATCACCCCGATCAGATCGTAGATGACCTGATTAGCAACAACTACTTAGAAGCCTCTAAAATACATTATTGTTACTTAAAAACAACGAAAAGACATTATTTACAAGTATATAAAAGACGACGTTTTAAAATATCATAACAGGTTTTGGCACAACTTCTTATCATTAATGGGGTTGTGAAGAGAAAAACTTATTGATCGTTTCCTATGTATAAAGTATAAATTGACATGATGAAATACACATGTACTGAAATTAAATTGCTACCGCTTAAGTTATTAATGGTAATTGTTTTCACAATTTACTCGCAATAACTAATTAATTGCCCACCATTTGCATTAACATTGTCATAATTAACAATTTTTAACAGTTTGTTTACACTTATTGTTTTCAGAAAAAAGGTGTGATGATGATCAAAGATCTATCAATTAACAAAGATTAGCGTTATCGGGTTTTCACGCCCTGCGACGATATTTCAGTCATCTTCTCGTGATAATCTTATGTACACATGTGGTGTCACAGACATAACAGTAAACACTCCTTATCCATAACAGAAACAGTCAGAGCAGTTTGATATAAATTCTTCAAGTGTATTTCAGCCGTAAGTTTTATTTTATTATATTATTTTTTTTAAATGATACTTGATTGAAAAAATAAAATTACAGTTTAAACCAAAAGGAGATATGCACTTTTCAATAGAAAAAGTGTGCCACGGACTGAAATCGTTCAAAGTTTCTCTACTGAATATTTTTTTAACTACTTCAGTTAAAATGTCTAGAGTTATTTTCGGCTATAGCTGTTTTAGGCAAAGGCGAATATGTACTTTTCAATAAGCAAATCTGCATCGGCAATGAATATCTCCGAGACTGTTCACATACAAATCAAAACGTTTTCTTAGTCTTGTACATTTTTATATCACCTTTTAAATGTTACGTACATCAGAAGTATTTATATACTTGTACATATTTTAACTCGGCCAATAATCTCTCAAAGGATTGTTATTTTATACCATCGAAAATATTAAAGTTAAAAGCATAAAGTTATAGACTATAGATATTGATATCACCTATATACATACTTTATTCATAATATTCAACAAGAAATAATAACGTTTTAGGCAATTTAAAGGTGTACATGTTAAAAAGCTCACTCGGCCTTAAATACCATTATTACGTATTATTACTTAATATTTGTTAAGAGACTCGTATTTTTGCAAATCTTTTATGTTTTGTTTTAAAATCACGTTTAATTTATCAACGCTTCTATAAATATCGAAACTTGTTCATGTCTCAAATGTTTTCAGTTCTATTGTGCGAAGCAGAGACGTTATCTACGTATTTGTGCGAAGTAATGAAATGTTGTGTATTGTTTTGATTTCGTTTGCGCTGCACGAATTCCCGATAATTTCTATTGGTCCGAGTGGATGTTTCCAATCTGTGTTTATTAATAGATCTTTGCTTAAATGTAGCTCTCGATAATAACTCCGCCTTTTCAGCCCTACGCATGCGCAGTTGAGACAAAAGCTGACATTCTAAACCCCGCCTTTTCACCCGTACGCATGCGCAGAGTGCTAGCATCCCTATTCAGCCCTAATAATCCCAAATAATCCATGTTCAAACAAAAAAATCCCTAAAAAACCCTAGAAGAGATTGTTAGAGATTAATCGCTAAAACAAAACGGATTGTTAGAGATTAATACCTAAACATATTCATCCGTTAGCAACCCCTTATTTGCGGAACAAAATCCCTAACCCACTGTATATACTGGTCACCGATAAAATAAAGTCACTTTATATAGCAAGTCTGAACCCTATAAACTGGTCACCAATAAAATAAAGTCACTTTATATAGCAGGTCTGAACCCTATATACTGGTCACCGATAAAATNCCTTATTTGCGGAACAAAATCCAGAACCCCACTGTAACAGGTAAACAAATATGTATATGTTACATTGTAGTTGACTACTTTGCTTTAACAAACCTAAACTTGAGCTACTATGCTTATAACACACGACCATACCCCGGCAAAATGGGATTGGGGCGGGATTCGTTAAGTAATGCTATGGATTTCAATTAAGGATGGGAACGAATATTCGAAAATTGGCCTATTCCGATAAATTAAAAGAGTTCATATGTGTACATGACACGCATGAAGTCTTTGATTCACATGACGCACTGTTTGTCACATTTATAAGTTTTAAAATAGGGTAAGCAAATTTTAGCGGTCAATTAAAACAGGTTTAATGCCTAATCCTACATTAATTGTCTAGTGGCAATGATTTATTTGAACACACAAACGGCAGATACACCTTAAATAACTGAACAAAACCGTCTCATGCAGACGAAGCATCAGTTCTTATGAAGGGAAATGTGGTTTGTTTTACTTTGTAATATTGATTTTCTGTTTGTAAAAATTACATTCGAATGTGTTAATGTTCAAAAGAACTTAGTGCGAATCAAATGTATACTTAACCTTAAGCTTGGCAAGAAACGGACTAATACTTATTCAATTTGTGTCCAAAGGCATCAGACGCTATCGTGTATATAGAAACACTCCCATAAATAATCAACAAATCTTTATTCCGATAGTAATATTTATTTGAAATATAAAATTATTCGATTTGGAGTTTAAACAGGTTACAAAATAATGAACTTCACGCATAAATCAGATTATTAATAAATATAAACGCACCAGGTATTGTAGAAACATTAATATCAAGGAAAATCACAGAATGTGTACAATAAATGCAAAATGGATATCTTTTATTTAGAATAATGTACATGAGTAAAACGTTACATTTTTCCAAGTGCTTCGGTACAAACAATTAAAAGATGGCCAACTTACTTTTCTTTTATTAGTTCCAGTAGGGTCCTTGATGGCGTATGTCCGATAAATTCCCAGTAACTTACAGGATAACCTATACCTATAATCATGTATCGTTTATTATCCCCGCCAATTTTTTTCGGAGGGGATATAGTTATAGTCTCCGTCTGTCTGTCCGTCCGTCCGAAACCTGTCCAGAGCATAACTCCAAATCTATTCGATGGATTTACTTTAAACTTAGAATAATTAAACAGATGGCAACTAGGAGAAGTGCAGTGACCAAGAACCATAACTCTATCTACCGTAGAACCGTGAATTATCTCCCTTTATATAAATTCAAAGTTAATTTTTGTCCGGAGCATAACTCTAAATCTACTTAAGGGATTTACTTCAAACTTGAAATATAAACATATGGCAAGTAGGAGAAGTGCATTGACCAAGAACCATAACTATAGCTACCTTCGTTTTTGAATTATCTCCCTTTATTTAATTTCAAAGTCAATTTTTGTCCGGAGCATAACTCTAAATCAACTGAAGGGATTAACATGAAACTAGAAATATAAACAGATTGCAGCTTAAAGAATAGCAGTGAACATGAACCATAACTCTTTCGGCCATAGTTTTTTTTAATTATCTCCCTTTATTTGTTTTATTTTTTTTCTTTCATATTTGATGTATTAATTATTTTAAATTATATTTAATTTAATTTCATAGACAATATTTTAGCTTTTTTATTTTTAATATCTCATTTTATCTAATTTTACAATAATATTCTAATTTGAACACTGAAGTATTCACTTTAAAAAGATCAGATGAGTTTAAGGAAAAATATAGTGATCAAGAACAGTAACTGTTTATAGTCTTCTTTTTTAATTACTTCCCTTTCTTTCATTTCCAAATATTTTATTCTCTACACCATAACTCTAACACTATATAACTAATTGATCCTTTACATATAAATAGATGACACAGGTGCCATGTTTTACAAATATTATTCTACTCTCGAAAACAAATGTTCTCAAACAAGCAAACACATTTCGGCGGGGATTTGGCACTACTGTGACAAGCTCTTGTGTATATGTACTTTATATACTGTGAAAAGTATCATACGTTTGTGTGTATTTATGAACATCGTCGATGATTTAAACTGATTACTAGTGGGCATTATTTTATTGGCATATTCAAAATAAAGTGTATGGAAAATACCCAATGGTGATGTGACAGTATTTAGTAATTAAGTCGCGTTATAAATGTATGATGCCATTTCAAATTAAAAACTTATCTGATCGACTTTTAATTTATTGACTCCAGAATTATGTTTTAAAGCTATAATGTATTGTCTAAATAGACGGACTTCTAGTGTACAAGTGGAAGGCAAAACGATACCTAACCCGTATAATCTGACTCCGACTCCGTCATCCGTTCATGTCACTGTCACTGGTACTTTTAGTTCTCTTGAACGAAAAACGTTCTAAACGAAATGCGCGACATAAACACTTAAGTATAAATGTAATAAGGTCTAAAAATTTGCCTCATTTTATGCAAGGTAAATCATGCCTTTAGCGTACTTCATGGACTTAAAAGGTTTAGCATTGCGTCACTTCATTTCAACCTGTACAAAATTAATTTATGTGCATTATGTATACATTCTTATTATATTGTGTATTAACCCTCTATGAATTATATATATACAATTCTAATACAATTTATTATTTTTTTAATACATTTTTATTAACTGCATACACATATCAACAAGGTGAAAATTGAATTTCATGAGCAAAAGTGAAATCCTATAATATAATGTGCTTTGTTATTAAGGGCATTACACTTATTAGCTTCCCCGTGTTATCACCTACAATATTGTTGTTACATTTACAACTATTACAATATAATAAACATATAATCAAGCTATATATTAACAATATAGGTCCTTAAATACCGGAGATAAGCATTTCTTGCAGAATCACATTTCATGACCGTACACTTTCACATTGTATATGAAGAAAATGAATAAACATTTATGTTCAGAAAATGTTTTAAACGGGTTTAAAAAACACAATAAGTCGTAACTCAACTGCTCTCAGTTTCTGAAGACATGAAACAATAATAGCATAGATTATATGTACGGACATACGAACTTATTCATAAACACAGCTCAAATCAAACTTAAGTATCAAATATACTGAAGTAAAAAACAAACTGTATATAAAAAGCCACAGGATGATACAGAGGACGACGATTATTATTTTAGCTCTGTGAAGTAATCGTTGTAGCTCACTTTGACCTAAATTTGTTAGTTATTTAAAGAAACCGCAGGAAGAGATTAGAAAATTCACATTGAGGTCAACCCGCGGACACATATGGATCACACGGATGGTGTCGGTTCATGTAATATTTAAAAACGTTATTGAAAGTTTTACAAAACCGCAAGGAGAGATTAAGAAATTAACATATTGAGTTCAAGTAGTGGTACATATAGCATCAGACAGGAAGTGAAATTTCAGGTTTAAATTATTAACACGAGTTATTGAGTTTGCTAGTTTAAAAGCAATTGCGAAGTTACTTAACGAATTTCCTTGGCGATTTAAATACAATACTTTATAACAAACGAAAGTAAGATCAATTTAAGCACACACCTAGCGCTTAAAAAAGAACTATACATTTGATAAAAAAAATATTTTGATTATCTTGCTTGACATTTTAATTTCAATAAAATAACGCCATACCATTGGTCAGTCAACGAATATACAAAAAGAGACGCTTAAATTATTATCTTACATATTCATTGATAAATATATGCTGTTCAGTACCGAATAGTTTTAATTGCTGTATATTTTCCATGTTATATATATCTAACTAAAGAATGTTTACTTATCGCTTCGCATTGTTCTCGATGCCGATCCCAATAACAGCTCATAGACGGTACGCGACGCATGACACATATTTAGCTAAGTGTGCTCTAAATAAAATAACTTGTTGCAAAAACAGCGGATCATATTTTTTTAAACTAAATTTTTACTTAACTTCCCGCTCCGTTCTCTGTGGTAAGCGGCCACAGAAGGCGCCGCCAACCATTAACATATCTCACACCACATGTTTTGAACATCGCAACATCTATGGAAATATGTACATGTATAAATAAAAGTACATGAATGGCTGAATAAAATGAAAATTTGTAACATACACATGTACTTAGAATCTTAAACGGAAACTCCACTAACATAATGCTTTACACTGAAACAAATCAATCCCTACCAATCTCTAAGTACGATTTAATTTTAAACGTTTGTGAATGCATCATATAAATGGTAAACGATACGTTAAGTCTTATTTCGACGGCTTACAACCGATGTTATACACATGTTTTTTAACCGTGCAGGTTATCACAAAAACAATTCAATAGACGATTGCGATGCGTCTGTACAACATCAAAGTTAGACCAAAAATAGTTTGTTGGTAAATGTATTTTTTAATGCCTCTATGCAGTTTATAGGGAAATTCAGTAATTGAAAAATAATAATTGACTGCTAAAAACAGTGAACATAATAAATGAAAAGTATCGATATTTTACGCGATTATCCATTTTTACCATTTTAACTGTTTTAAAACGTAAGGAAAGATAAAAATAAAATGGGTTGGTTTCGGTAGTTAAACATCTTTTACCCATTAAAGGGGCATATTGGTTAATGTACCATAATATTTTCAAACATAAGATTATCTTATCATCAGTTTAAATTAAAATGTTGCGTTACACATATGTCTTAATTTTATAAACGCTCAATAAAATATTTATGTTTACAATCAGGACAAATTGTCCTCCGGGAAAAACTTAGAGGTCGCGGGTTATAGTAAAATCGTTATGAATGAAACGTACACTTAGTACCTCTTTACGCCTGCGAACTATTGATACAAGGACTTGTAGTAATTTTCTAAATGAAGTGGGTTATTTTTTGTAGGATTATGTGCCTCGCACTAGTGACAAAAAAATATGTTTGGCATTCTGCACTTTTTTGTGAATTATTGTATCAATATATACCATTGTTACTAAATAAATAAATACCGGAAACTATGGGGCATGCATTGTTTAATAACTGTTTATAATTATGGGACAGCCTGTCCAAAAAACTCTCAAATACATTTTCTTGATCCTAAAGAATGTTCCATCGGGTCCGAGATTGTGTTTGAACAAAGTCCTTTTGTTATGCTAATGTCGTCGAGTGCGATGTCGCTGGCGAACGTCTTTCCTATCCTGGCCTCGAAGACGAACTTTAAAAAATAGGATAGACAGTATCCATAAATGTGCTTATATTATCCATGCTTTCATTATATTAACTGAACGATCAAATAAAAAATATGTGTACTTGTATACAGTTACATTAATAAAATTCGAAATCACTTACATGAAATTCAGCTTTCAGTGAATCTGCCCGTACATTGACCCGGGCATTTTTCCACTTGTCAAACAACGACCCCTCGCTACAATAAATTGTCCCACGTGCTGTTTCTGATGTATACATCTGTAGTGTCAATTTGGACCCCTTTGAAATGCCCCACATGTAATAATAGAACTATAAACAATAATTTCCGGAAGGGAAATTTGGGGACCTGAGTCTGGCGGTATGATCTTCGTTGTAACTGTCGTCTGCGAAGATGAAGTAGCCTTAAAAATATAATATTGTTAGCGTAATAAGTAAACTGAAACGGACACGCAATTTTTCTGTTCATACAATAAAAATGTATTCCAATACATATGTAACGACAATTACATTTTGTGTTTCATACTAATAGCGATACATATTTTCAGATTAATAGGGCCATGTTGGTCAGTGTGGACTAAGTTTATAATTTGATTCAATGCAAACAAAGTGGGAATGGCCGTCAGTGTTAAAGAAAGGATGGGATGAGCTTTTTTGTTGACATGAATTATTTATAATTTGAGGACATTCCAGTTTACCTGTTTCTGAATTGTGTCGATCGACGATTGGTCATATATTGCCGAATTCATCCGTTGGACCGCTTTTCCTCTGAAAATTGAACGTACTTCCGGCCGCTCGGGTCCATCCACAGAACTCTGTCTCAATATCGCAGACGACAGAGCCGTCAGCAGTAATTATCTCTAAAATAACAAACACATCTGTGTATATTCTGACGACAATTACCGTTACGCAGTAGTTTGCATGTGTTACACACGTCATAATATATTTATTAAGAATTAAAAAAGATGTATTTTCAATCAATAGTTTAAAAAATCACACAAATGCCAAATATTGTTATCTAATTCGATAAAATAAATATCGACGTATAGCAGTTAATACAAGTTGTATCAATACGCATGAGCGCTATGTTACACGACAATAACAAATATAAGTGACTGATATCAAAACTTTGTTACAACTTGATATGCGAAGCAAACTCACAATACGCATTATTTTAAAATGAGATTTTTTGACAAATAATACATACGGGTATCTGGTATTTTAATTTCGTCTTTCAGGAAAATTAATGTGCAATGGTTTTCTTCAAATTCAGAAGACCGCCTTCCCCTTCAATGTGATTGGTCTTTACAGAAACCGCCAAAATTTATGTTAAAATATACGTAATGGTCTTTGACGATCAAATTGTCTCTGCACTTTGGATCCTCGTTGTCGGTACAATTAATATAACTTTTAATATCGGTCATATTATTATTATAAAATATTGTTGTTCGATGGTGATAATACCCACTGAAAATAGGTGGTATCCGTGAAACAAAGTCACTCATTTGTATAATTCTCCAACTGTTTGGAACCACCTGCGCATCATCGTATGCGTAGTACTTGTCGCCAACCCGCGGCATGCCAAATGTGTACAGTGGTAATCTATTATTCGACAGTCAGTGGTCTTTCACAAGGGCATATGCTGCCAAATATGCCAACGCGCCACACAATGCGTGTTTGTCCCGTTACGATCTTATGAAATCCATCACACATCTGCACCAACTCCTTCATGCGTTCCAATATACATGGTTCCTTAAGTTTGGAAAATGCGTACTTAAAATATTTATGGACCGTTTAATTGTCTTTAAACGTTTCGCGACTGCTTAGAGTATTCAAAAGCTCGTCTTTATGGCATTTCCTATACATGGACTCCAGTGACATGTCCGGGCCGTAAGATTTACGAGTATTGTGACAATCGGCGTTAAATATTCTGAATTTTGTCGTAATAAACTATTATTTAAAAAAAATGTAAACCTTTTTTTAAACTGTCCTGCATAAAGTTATCCAGATGAATGCCTTATTTATAATTTAATTCATACAAGGAAGGTAATACAGAATGGTCATTTGAATTTGTCTGTAATTATACGTTTATTAACACGTTTAACAGAAATTGCTTTGAAAAAATGAATCAGCTAACATATTAAATATAAATGATAACTGTGATAAAAAAGGATCAAACTGAATTTATTTTTGTAAAATCTACGCCTTTTTTGTTATTCTAATCACCATAATTTTACTATGACCAGACCATACCAGAGTGATTTACAATGAGTTCTAATCAAGACTAGAATAGCATTCGTTCTATAAAGTCTACAATAATAATGAAGATAGAGCGCTTTATTGCATTGAATCAAAGGGGATTTACGTAAACTTTATCGAAGGTACATCCTGAAGTTCTTCCCGATTGTTTTATGGAGGCAGCTATAACAATCAAATGAAAGTACACTTGAAGTTGTAAATCTAGCTAACAGTTATCGATAAAGCTAATAATTATAAAAGATATGTCCCTAAAATATTAAAATCGATGTGCGGACAAAGGTTAAGTAGGACCCTGACCTATTTTTCGTTTTATGAATGCTTTAAATTTTAAGATACATTGGGGCACTTCACTCGTATTATTTGATGTGCTGACATATAACTGAGGTGACATTACAGCAATAAATGTACGACCATGGCGGCTAACGAGTTTTAAGTTGTGTAATGTTGCTGTTTCCAAATGTGAATTATTTATAACAATGTTTTCCGATGAGTTTTTTTTACTTGAATACAGTCAAAAATTCCTCAATTAAAGACAAATACTCATCTTTCCATTAAAGCAATGCATTTATTTATTCATTTATAACTATATCTGATAATATACATGTATGTCATATTGACATATAGGAAATCAACCATACCGCAAGCGGAGTACGTATTTTTCTACGCAAATTGATAACTAAGTGATCATGAACTGACCACGTAAACTGTAGGATGTTAACTGTTGAATTAATTTTTAGTTGAATATTCAAGTGCTATTCAAGATACACCACGGACGGCTCTAAACAATACTTGTTTGTCTTATAAAGATTAGAAGAGGCCATGTAAATTAAAACATATAGAACTCCTGAAAATCAACAAGCTAGTCACATGCAAAGCCACTGTTTACAAACCGTTTCACTTCGAGGACAGTGTTTATATTTTTGAAGGTGTCCACTCTTTGTTCAGCATGGTATAAATCTGTCTTAAACCGATATAATACAATTGTTTTGCAATCATTTGAAGGTCTGCTTTGACTTGTTGTAATGCAATATTCACTATTTCCGGATTATGAGTTGTATGGATGGATGGCACATGCTTTTGGCTCAAAGGTTATTTAAAGTCAAAGGTCAAATATTTGTTGCTCCTTTTTTGTTTCCTCTTTCTACTTTCTACTCGTAAATTCCCGAAGGAATTGTACGATTACTAGAATTGTAAGTCCACAGGACAATCTCAATGTTCAATTTGATTATTAGCCTGAACAACACAATGCAATGTAAAATATAAAAACGAAAGCAAAATATAAAATGATGATAACGTATGTAACATGTAACATGTGTGTGGTTTAATTAAACCGGATAACATCATACCGTCTGATCTATCTCCCTCAAATGATCACATTACAAAAACAATGTTATACAATTCGACCACGAATATAACACTGTTATTCAGAGGTAAAAGAAAGTCAGTTTAAAATAGTTGGCTTTTCAACTGAATTACAAAACATAAAGTAAATTGATAAGACTATCTACACTTTGATTGTATTATTCACTTCTTCTCATAAAATAGAAATAAATTAAACAAAACACATGAAAATCAGCTCTCATTATACGAGCGTTATACTTTAATCATTCTCCCTCAACGTGTCTTCTTACACATAACTTATTTTTTTATATCATAATTTTAAAACTAATTCAAACACTTCATTGTTAAACTACATTCATTAAATGGCATTTTTTTTCAAAATTCGAAAATCTGTTTACATCTTCTTTGTACATATATCGCACACGCCCTATTATGATGTTGAACACATGAATTAGAACCGTGATTAAGCGATTTCCTAATCAGTTCTTTTATTGTATATTTCATATCTACCTCTTGTTATGGCATCATTAAATTTCAGAACTTCGTATCGCTTTATCCTGAACCGACCGATCATAATATGCATATTGATATACCGATATAACGTTTTATTTGAAGTTTAGTGATAAACAAATCGTACTCGTAAAAAATGATATGGTGATATAAATCAAGTGATTTTTTTCTGATAAAATACGGCTGATATTGAATTTAGTTTTATATGTCGGCACTGATCACGATCAGTCATTTCTGACGATGCTGCTTCAGCAGCTCGTCTAGGTTATCATACCATAAAAAATCTGAATAGGCGACTTACCTAAATGACCGAGAGAGTCCGATTGAGTTAGCTAAATGTTCTCAATCGGCATACCTCGCTGATTATCGTTGATAAAAATAAAAGGCAGCTTGGTCCCCGTCCTCTTCCAAATTTATCGAGAGGTTCGGGAATGGAACCATACACGAAACTGCCAGGTGGCACTTCAAACGCTGTGACGCAGGGAAAACCCAAAATGTAGTTATCCCCACGCTGACACGTTGGACTAGCCTGTGTCAGACACGTTAGACTAGCCAGTGTCAGACAAGTTAGACTAGCCTGTGTCAGACAAGTTAGACTAGCCTGTGGCAGACAAGTAAGACTAGCCTGTGTCAGACACGTAAGACTAGCCTGTGTCAGACAAGTTGGACTAGCCTGTGTCAGACACGTTAGACAAGCCTGTGTCAGACAAGTTAGACTAGCCTGTGTCAGACAAGTTAGTTCGANGAACCAAAGATTAGCAAATATAACATCTATGCGGCGTGAGGATACGCGTCGGCCGCTGCCCCGCTATTTCTAGTTATTTTAAGATTTTAAATAAGTTTTTGTACCCAAACTTATTTTTGGGCATAATTTGTTCGTACCCAAAATTTTCGTACCCGAATTTGTGTTCGTACCCAAACTTTTCGTACCCACATACACAATTGTGGTGATGAAGATAAACTTAAATTGATGCTTTTATAATCATCCTCTTCAAAAGCATCGTCACACCAGTACGGTAAGTACTTTGAAGTGTTTGTTAGCTTAAGCATATCAAAGGGTGAGTAATGTTAGTTACACATATTTGCGAGAACTACTTTATCGCAAACAGAAATTCAAAAATTCATTAGAATAACTTATTCGATGGAAACCTCATATTACGCAACCTCAATGCAGGCGCGGGAGAACTTAAAATCACAAACCATTTTTTACGCTTAAGTATTATCTTTTTTCTATACTCTCGTCTTCTTTGACACGCGGAATGTTGAAGAATGCGTTACGTACTCGTGTTGGTGTTTTCAAGTGCATGTGGGTTTTAAATATTGTTTAAAGCGATGGGTTTTTCGTTTAAGTGGCTATGAAATATAATGCGTTTTATCCATCTACACAGCCGCATTAGGCGTATCGTGGAAAACTAGGACCTATTGCAACTGCATTATTAAGTATCGCCCCCGGCCGTCCTTAATCGGTGTCGGTACTTTTCAAGTAGTTTTCTTCTCATTTCTGTTTTAAAAAACTCTCTTTAAACCGTAAGTCGATCTTTCATGTCGCCATTTTAATAAACGAATATCTAACATCCCCATATTCCTTTTTTTATCATTGCCTGTATCCATCCGTATTCATTGCATAACCGAATTCAACTGCGAGTTCCAGACGACAGTAGCAGTCCATATTTAGAGTATTTCTATGATGATGGCATTCGTATTGTTAAATGAATTACTCCACTAATGATGTAAATATCCAATATGGCGGACACACAAAATACAGCAAATTGTACGAGGGATTTTTGTTATTTATAACGAAAGAAATCATTATATTATGATACATTTATTTATAATAAGATTAGAAACTCTGAATATATGTCTACAAAAGGTCTTTTAATAATAAAATAATGAACAACGATTTGCCTTAGACACATTAAGATTCGTACCAAGTATATATTGTAACAAAATAGTTAGAGTGGTTCTATTGCAAGGTCATAGCAATATAAATAGAAAATGTCACTTCGGATCCA
The DNA here is from genome assembly GCA_007657795.1 of Dreissena rostriformis. Taxonomy (NCBI): domain Eukaryota; kingdom Metazoa; phylum Mollusca; class Bivalvia; order Myida; family Dreissenidae; genus Dreissena; species Dreissena rostriformis. The sequence goes on along the minus strand of VMBQ01001056.1, from coordinate 195,377 downwards.
AAGGAATGTTATTAACCAGTCAGGTAGACACAAACTGAATATTGACATCGGTCTCGAACTGTTCTTTTTTGTGTATATTGTGTAGCTGCTCGGTCATATCATATCATATCATATGGCTATCAGTTGTGGTTTTCTATTTCGTTAAAAGTATAAGCTGTGTTGGCTGCACGTTAGTTGTTTTAAAACCGTATTGTTAAAAAAGGGGAATACTTGACACTGTAAAATACACGGCTAACTGTTTTTGAATGATAAGAGTGAACGATATAACATTAATTCTTGGATACTTTAGTATATTTTAGCGTTATTCGATTTTGTTTATGTTTTTAATTTTCCTGACTGAAAATATAATATCGATTCCGTACATCATTGGGAATACCGAATATTCTTCTTTGTATACAACAACATTTTGATAAAAATATCTCGATTGCAAGAAAATGATCGATATTTAATTCTAAAAATCAAGGTAAATCACGACATCACAAGTTAGCAAGAACGCTTGAACCCAGGTACGAAAAGTTATTTGACATATCATTCATGTTACATAATTAGCAATTGCGCAATATAGTGAGAACAAAATGCTATTTAATCGTTTGCAATTAATATGTATTCTAATATATATGCTACGTGCCTAAAAATCTAATGCAAAAACAAAACTTTGAGCTGTAAATCTTTCACAAATTCGAGGCAATTATTGCTAAACCTGTTTGTTGTATGCATTGAACAAACAAATAGCTTAATTATTAAGATAAAAACTGCTGTTCTAAATAATAAACTACACCCCAATCACTTGTTGGAAAGCGAAGTAAAAATATGGGGCATTGTACACGTACAATGACAGCACTTGTTGCATTTTTTAAATATTTCTGATCACCTTGCTAATATGTCGCATATGAAAAGACAGGCAACTTATCGAACTGACTTACCAATTACTTTTACATCGGTTTATTGCACAATGCGTGTTCCATTTTTATTTATATCCATTATGCTTTCTGTGTAAGAAATGAATACAGTCATGGCACGATTAAAACAAAATGCACAGCTTAAACATTTAAGTGTAAATGTAATTAGTTCTAAAATTGGCTGTACTCTGTTTAATGTCTTCGCAGAGTAAATCTTGCCTTAAGCTTACTTCATGGAATTTTATTTTAAGAATTGCTTCACGTTATTTCAACCAGTACGAAATTCAGTTCTCAAATTAAAATGAATACGATGCCAAACATTGTGAAAATACAATGTGTTTGGTTGCATGTGTGAACATCACGTATGTATTCTCATGATATCGTATATAAACCCTCAATGCATTCTAATACACTTGATTATTTTTATATTAATTTTATTAAATGAATACACACATCAACCAAACGAAACTTCAGTTAAACTACCAGGAGGGAAATCCAGTAATGGAGTGTGCTGTTTTATTTAGGGAAAGGAACCGATTGCCAGATAGTATGACACGCAACACTAAGTCTCTGCGTGTTACAACTATAGATGAAACAAACAATATTGTAGTTATATTGATAAACATTGTCACAAACATTGTCCGTTAATAGAATGCATTTCTTGAATTCGATGACGTTACAAGTTAAAATCGTGTATAAAGAAAATGAACAACAATCAATGTACAAGAAAGGTCTTTAACAGGTTTCAAGAACATAATAAGACGTTGCTCGACTGCTGCCAGTCTCTGAAGACTTAAAATATGATAGCACTGATGATATGTACGGGGATACAAACTACTGCACAAATCGAATTGTAGTTACAAATGTATACACCGTTTTAAAATACAATCCATCAAACTGGAGTAAACAAAACGCTGTATACACACAGACGAAGGATGTTAGCGAGGAAGGTAAAAATGTTAGCTCTTTGAAGTAAACGTTGTAACTCACTTTGACAATCATTTTATAGTAATGTAACGAATTATCAAGGCGGACCGCGTTTAAGTTCCTTTCTAAGACAATAATCGTATTCAGGGAACATCACGTCCAATATTGTGTCAAAACAAAGTCCTTTTGTAATTCGAATATCGTCAAGTGCGATGTCGCTGGCGAACGTCTTTCCCATCCTTGCCTCGAAGACGAGCTTTGAAAAAAATAAAGACGATATCAAAAGGTGTTTTTATATTTTCCATTCTTGTATTATATAATATGAACTATCATATGAAATATATGTGTACATATATAAAGTTTAATCAACCAAATTTCAACATCACTTACGTGGAATTGACCTTTATCACGTAAATCTGCCCGTATATTTCTCCGAACAAAGTTCCATTTCTTATCATGCGAACCCCGGCAAAAAATTGGCCTACGTGCTGATGCTGCTGTGAACATATCAAGTGTCAATTGTGACTCTTTTATATCGTCCCACATGAAGTAATTGAACTCAAAACAATATTGTCCAGCAGGAAAATTTGGGGACCTGAGTCTGGCGGTGTGTTCGTCGTTGTTACTGCCGTCTGCGAAGATGAAGTAACCTACAAAGTATAATAGTGTTAAACAAATTTGGTAACTGAAACGGACACGCCCTCGTTCTGCTCATACAATTAAAAAGTTTACCAATACATATGTTACGATAATGAACCTTTGATTTTCATACTAATATCGATGAATATGTACACGATTTATAGGTAATATAAGGTCAGTGTTAAATAGGTTTATTATGTGAATCAATGTAAGACAAGGGAACACTTGTATAACTTCAATAAAAGAAATTGGCTGTGACCGTAAGTGTGAAATGACTGAGTGGGATGAGCTGTTTTCATTGACATGAGTAATTTATAATTTGAGGCAATACCAGTGGCTTTCAAACAGTTCGATTGTTTATCTGTTGCTGAATTGTGTTGATCGCCAGTTGGTCCTGTCTTGCCGTATTTATCAGTCGGACAGCTTATCCTCTGAAAATTGAACGTACTTCCAGGCGATCGGGTCCATCCACAGAAGTCTTTCTCAAAATCGCAGAAGACGCCGTCAGCGGTTATTATCTCTAAAATTACCAAAACGTGTGTATACATTCTGATGAGCGTTACAGTAGAAAAAAAGTAATAAGCATTTGTTACACACGTCATATTATATTTAGTAACAATTTTGAAAAAAGATGTTATATCGATCAATCTTAAACATAACCCCACAAATGCAAAACTGTGTTATCTGTTATCCAAGCCGATAAAAAATATCGACGTTTGGTGCTTTGTGAAAGTTTAATCAATACGCATTAGCGGTTTTGTACACGACTATACAATATATAAGTGAGTGATAGTCAAAACTTGATATGCGAAGCAAACAAATGATACGTATTATTTTAAAATGAGATCGTTAAACAAAAAAAACATACTGGTATTCGGTATTTTAATTTCGTCTTTCAGGGAAATTACTGTGCAATGGTTTTCTTCAAATTGAGGAGAGCGCATTTCCCTTCCTTGTGTTAGGTCCTCACAGAAACTGCCGATATCTATCTTAAAATATTCTGTATGGTCACCCAGAGAAAACCCCCTTCTGCACGTTGAATCCTCATTGTCGGTACATACGATAAAACGTCTTGCATCGGTCATATCATTGTCATAAAGTATTGTTGTTCGATGGTGATAAAACCCACGGTCAGTAGGTGGTAGCCGTGGAACGACATCACTCCTTTGTATAATTCTCCAACTGTTAGGAACTACCTGCGCATGATTGTATGCGTAGGTCTTGTCGCCAACCCTCGGCATACCAAACGTATACAGTGAGACTATTTTATTCGACAGTCTGAGGTCTTTCACAAGGGCATAGGCTGCCAAAGATGCCATCGCGCCACCCAATGAATGTCCAGTTACATAAACGTGAAAACCATTATACGTCTCCACCAACGACCTCACGCTTTTCAATATACATGGTTCGTAAAGTTTGGTAAATGCGTACTTGAAATACTTGTGAACCTTTCCACTTTCCTTAAAGGTTTCGCTACCGGCTAAAGTTTGTTGAAGCTGATCTATTAGCTGTCGTCCTCCAGCAGCGGTTCCACGGAAGCTTAACACAATCATTTTTCTTGTTGTTGAAATTGCCGTGAACGCGAAACATTCTTTGTTATCGCTAAACAATACTTCGCATTTTCTTCCGATGGCTTCTTGAATAGTACAATCATCATCTGACGTAATTGTTCGAAGACAGTTATGTAAATTCTCTGGTTCAGCATAGGCCACCGCTGAAAGTTTTGCTAACAACACGGCCTTTTCCGGATCATATGGGGAACTGAAGGTTTCATCCGTCAAGCATGCTTTGTTCAATGCAATGTTAATTTTTAAATGATCTTTAACTTCGTAACAAGAATTATTGTCTTCTTCTTTATTTCGTTCCTTGTTTGATCCGTAAGTATGACATTTTCTATCCAGGGGACACAATGTGCATTGTATGTGCAAAAAAAGGATACACAGGAATGAACGAGTTCCCCTTTGTACATGAATCGCATGAAGTCTGGGCGACACATGAAACACTGATTGTCCCATTTATAACTTTAAAGAAGACGACGGCTACTGTTATAAGTTGGACTTGGATTCTCATATATGCCATGACGGTATGTTAATGGCGTGTCTTTGCCAATAATGTTCAGTGTTAAAATATCGTATCTTATCACGGCGTTCAAGTGTCCGCATTCAAACAACTGACATATGTGCTGACGATTTCTTAAAGAAAAAAAACACACATTCTTTAAAAATATTTTCATCGAATACGAGTATTGATATGGTAGGGGAAATGATAAATAATAAAAATATTATATAAACATAATTAATAGATTATTAATTGTTAACATTTTAAGGCCATCGGTGTATCTTTGCTTTTCCTGTATAGTAATTAACTGTTGTTGGTTTTGTGTCTCAACCTATACTAAGTAAGGAGAATGAATGGCGTATTTATAATTTAAATGCAACCAAACAGAAAAAAGCATATTATGTGTGTGCATTCTTAAGTTATACACATCCGAAATATTATTCTTAAAATTGCAATATATTCCATTTACACGTTTCGTGATAATTTCTTAAGACACGAAACAAACTTAATCGATATTTATAATGAAATAATAAAATTACGATCAAACAGACAAACAGTCAGTTATGTTCTAAATATAAAACAGTTTTTATTCTACCTACATGTACCATTATTTCACGGATGTGCAATCCCGAACCATTTTAATCTATTACAATCGTGGATATAATCTTGTTCTGTATAGTGTTCCAACTTTATAAGACTCAACGCCTTATTTCATTGGTTGCAGCGAGATTTAAGTCCACGTTATCAATTGCTATTTTTATTCTTCTTCCTGATTGCTTTATTGGGGACCCAATTAAGATAAATACAAAATAAAAAACTTATGTAGTTGTAAACTAAACGTACAGTACAAAGTTGTGTGATCACTGGGTAAATTTATACACATTGAAAGCACTAGCCGCAGGCACAACTGATCAAGATCTATAAACTTACGTGGATGTATTAATCGGTTGCTGAGAATAATTAATCGGCTTGGTTAGCTTTGATCCTATTTTGGATAGGTTTTATCCGTTGGTTAAATATCTAAACATATCCTATAATGTATAAGTAATTAAACAATTTACCTCGACAGTGTACACTCACAGTAAAACAACTAAAAAAGCGAGGCCCGAAATTCTCTGCTAATATTAGAAGAATTTGTAAATAACCAAGGTTTATGGGAGAGTATGTTTTTAAACACACAATACGCCGTGCGTAGTGGATATGGTGTCCGCCTAGCGACGGAAGGTCACGGGTTAGATCCCCACAGTGGGAGCGTTCTTTAGATCTCCCCCAAAAACACCAACAACTGGTTATAGTCCCAAAAAACGGACTCGAGAGCGTTTCATATAAGCCTTAGGCTTTTTATGCAATCGAGTTAAAAGAAATAGGTTTAAACTAAACGCACAATACACAAATGCTTGTCAAAACATCGCGTGTATTATCAGTTGAACAGCGATGGAAATAACAGAGAAGTTGCTACGGATGAAAAATAAGAACAAAAGGTTTTCTATTCGAATAATCCTAATCAAATTACACGGCGCATAAAGGTCACGCCTGGATGTTCCTATACGTTCTTAGAGGATCATTAAGATGCACTACTCTAAAAATATTGACAAACAACTTAACATATATGTTCGGGGTTTTAATGAACATTCACTGACCAAATCAATAACTGGAACTATTATTTTAGCAAGATCATGCCTCTTGTGATCATAAAAGTCCGATCAAGTTTTACGTTCAAGATGACTTTTGGGTTAGGGTTTGCATGCAATATCTATACGCCTTATACAGATAGTCAAATGAACTTCACACATGTCGTTGGGATCATCATGTTATGTCACTGACCAAGGCAATTAGATGTTTAGGGGCTTGATAATCAGTTACTGTTATAGACATGGAACTTTTACCATCCTTTCAGCAGGATTATTTCCAATGTTTACTCAAACATTTAGGTAAATTTTCGCGTACAAGATGAATTTCAGGATAAGGTTTGCGTGAAACAATTACATATTTCTGTAACTTCTACAGATATTCCATTCAAACTTTACAAAGTCTAACTGATCATAAAGAAAGGTCGCTGATCATGGCTTATAACTGTGTCCTGAAATGTAGCAGAATTTTTCCCCATTATATATCCTCTCTACAAAGCAGATAGTGAATTATAGGAATGCCCCTCGTCCGTCCGTAAGTCCGTCTGTTACGCTTTCGTTTCCGTTCCATATATCATATACCCTTTGACAGAAATTGAAACAATGTTAAGAAGACATGGCTTACTCACGCCGGCTTCAAGTCAAGTTCAGTTACTTGCTTACTCCGTATATCATGTGTCCGTTAAATGATTTTGTGAAACTTGGGTGCAATGTTTAGGTCATTGAGGCAATGTGCAGAATACATAAGTCAGTCATGCCGGCTCAAGATCAAGGTCAATGTCAAATGTGAAGCGCAATGTCATACATATGCAAATACTGAAGTAGTTTATAATTAAATATTTATCCTGAAGAAAGGAAAGTTTCATTCTAGGGTAAGTGTAAGGGTCGGCTAGCCCATCAACCTGTTTAAACCCCAAATACTTTTCGTTCCAAGGCCGTGATCAAACGTTTTTATCATTTTATGTTTATTGTAGGTTTATGTTGTAAAGGTATATTAAATCAAGAATATATCTACTGAAACAGTCTTTGGAGTTTCTTTGTTTGCTCAAATATCTAGTACTTCGGTTGTGTGTCTTACTGTTTGTCAATTAGTTCCTTGCCACAAATACAGGACCGCATGGAATAACAAGTGTTCTCTCCTGATTGGGCAGCTCCAAGTTTTACATTGTGTATATTTTATGCTACGACACACCTATGTAATGGAGACCGTAAGACTGAAGTATGATTGAGTACGCTGAGGACATGCGTAAGTAACGTAATAGACAGAGATTTGTGAAAAACTGATTACACTTCTGCTGCGATCATGCTATACTTGATACGCGACATAGTGTTTGTTGATACTTGTTAACAGTTATGACAGATACTCTTGATATAACCTATTCATTGCATGCAGATTCAAGGTTCTTTCTCTGAATACCACTAATGAATCATGAGGCTGAACAAGTTATTTTCTCAGGCTAAACAAATCTAAAACATGCATAAAAACATAATATGAATGCGATCACTGTTGTATCTGTCTGCAAGCAAAATACGTGAGACGGAAACAACTGTATGTATTACAGTAGAAATGTTATACCGGTCGTTTATTGCGTCTTATGCTATAAATAAATCGTTTGATCGGTAAAAACTACTACATATTGCTGTTATATATGAAGATACATTTCACTTCTATAGACAAAGATAAATGCGAAGGTAACTCAAACGATTTAAATTCGTTTTAACCGGTATGCATCTATCATATTGCTTTTTAAAACCTGTTGATGTGAGTTCCACTGTATTGAAAGCGTTAGGCTTACTGAGTCGCATCGTGTCTATTTCTGGAAAAAAAAACAGTACTTCGTGTCTTTGTGAAGACAAACGCTACAAAAATACACTTTAAAATAACAAAGAATATTTTATTATTTTTTTTATAATAAAAAGTCCACGGTTAGTAAAACATGTATTTAATTAAATGTATATTCGCATATTTCAGAATCTCGCTGACTTCATGGTGTGTAGGTGTACGTGAGAGAATATACGACTTGTATTGATTTATAGTGAATAAATGATGGTGACAACTCTGAAGTGCGGCGTCTTAAGATGTGCATGCTCAGTTCGTAAATATAATAAAGATGAAGTGTCTTAACTTCAAAATTATATTTACAATCACAGTAAGATATCTTTACATTATGTATTGGTAAATCTTTGAGATTTCGGCATAAGCCTAAGCCGTGGTTTTAAATTATTTGAACTTTCGAACCGATAATGGCGGAAGATGTTGTAAAACCGATTTGTTTGATTAACGTTCACGAGGAAGTCAGAAAGTGAACGAATATTAAACACAAATGTAAATAACGGATTCATCTCAATGATCAAGTCGTTAAAATGTGAGGGAATTTGAAGCTATATCAAACGCAGTTTATGGCTGTTTTGAAAGACATTATCTTTTCAGCTTAATGAAAACATTTTATCCAATGAAAGCGATTGTTGATTTAAGACACAGTTAAAGGAACATTGGTAACGGATTTAATAATTGAGAAAATGTTTAGCAACACCATTGTTTAAAAAATCATTTGTGTGTAATCATTTGAAGCTCTAGATTTGAAATAGAAGTTTTAGTGAAATGAGAAATATCGCTGTTACTATGGAAATGGCTAAAATGAATAAGAAAGAAGTTCTTTTTACTATTAAACTGTAGTTTATTCAAATTGAGTTTTAAGTAGCCAGAAATAACAATGTTTAAATGCCAGTGTCAAAAGCGAGAGAAATTGAATCATGTATGCAGCCCACTATATAAACAGACAGTACCGAGTAAAAGACGCATTCGCTTTAGATGTAGTATAGCCCACATATCATTGTTATCAGTAATTTTTAAAGGCTCGACGCTCGATCACAAACAAATAGATTACAAATATATAAGGCTACGGACATTAGCATCGGTCGTTCTATCCCCTCTGAACGGCGTATGATATGGGGTGGAATTATAGGTCATTTATATCAAATAATCAACTGAGGATGGTTTCTGTAAAAGCAGTGGGTCAGCGTGGATAATATCTTTCTAGTTGAGGTAGCTCTGGACGTTGCGATGAACAATTATTATATTTTTAGAAAAGCATTTGTTACAAAAATAAATGTCGGGACCAGGAAATGTGTGGAAACAAGTCACTTCGGATCTTAAAAACAACAGAAGGTTAACACGTTTAATAAATTGTGTCTTGATATGCGGTAGCAAAGACGTTTTCAAATCAAATCGAACACTTGGTTCTTTGCGAGCTTACATGTTCAAATGATGTGCAGTTCTCTTAATTTAACAAACAACAAACGTAAGCATTTTGTAAAAACTCCAACTAGACCAACTAAATGTTAAACAAGCAATACATACCCTAAACTGTACTACTATTCATATTGCGAAACTATTTTTGTTAGTTTATTCTAAACTTCAATGCACATACAAAAGCATTAGCATTAGTATGCGCTAAAATGAAAGCGTGTGACTTAAAATTCCCCCTCCCACAACTATATGAAAACAATTAAACTGTGCAGCAATCATTTATAATGTACATATAGCACCGACCAAATGACAATATTATACGAATTGAAACGGTCGAATACTAATAACGATTATTCAAGTCATACATGTTAAATTTCTGGACACGCAATATCTGGTATTCATGTGTAAATATTAGCATACAGCAACTTATAAATGTCATCACCAAAAACGTGTGTACGGAAACAACAACACACAACACATTTCTTACAAAATAAAGAGTTTTGAACAAAATCAAAATGATTATCTTTCGCTAGAATTGATGTCGGTTTTAAATGTATTGATTTATTTTTGGTCAAGTGGGAATCTAAAATGTTGCTGGTAAAGTGTGCGAAGTAGCAGTTATAGGCAAGTTCCTTTAGTTACCTTCACATCATCAATGGCTATGTCACCACGATAACCGTTGCCGATGTTTGCCTTGAACTCAAACTGAAAATAAAATGTTATTAAAAAAAGCATGTCAATGAACATTAATTAAAGTAATGCCTTTAATTTCTTTTGAAATTAACGTATTGAAATGCAGTGTAATCTCTTTATGAAATATCTTACACTAAATGAATGTATAAAAAACAGCAACAAATATCTTCCGCGTTTTATAATACAAAGTACCTTCATACATAAATCCGTCATCTAGATTAGATGCAGCAACAGTGCACCGGCTTAAAATCCATCGATTTCCTTGGTTACCTTCTTTCTGGAAAATTCGTTTTCTTTGAGTGTTTAATGTGTACATGAACAATTCGAGCGACCCCATGTCTTCGCCGAGCATGTGGTAATAAAACTCTTGACAGAAAGTTTCAGCAAACAAATTTGGTGAGCGAAGTTTTGTTAATCGGCGTTCATTTCCAGACGCGTCGGCGTATATGTAATAACCTAAAATAACAAAAAGAAACGATTAATACAAATCTTAAAAAGACACAAGATATCAAAGGTATACATATCATTTTTATACTATAATTTTTAAAGTAACCTGTTTACAATAAGTTCTGCGTGTCAAATGTGTAATGTTTTATGTTGTAAGTTTAATGCACTAAAGAATTATTATTTACAAAAATAAAATTAAAAGTAATTTCCATCGGTGTTCAAACATTAGACCTCGGAATCAAAAGGCTAATGCTTTCACCAGCCTTCCATTTCATTTTCTATATTTTGTGTCTCTGATTTAACTTATGTGAATGGTTCACGTCATAACAATAGTTTAACCTAAGAAACAGAAATACTATGTTGCTTTATAGATAAGCTTTAATAAAACTACATAAATATTATATAATAAGTATACATTTTAACCGATGATTTAAAGAGATGGCATATACAGTAAATGCATGTCTCTGCCAATGTCTGTATTGGAAAACACTTCTTTATTACATGGATAATTCATCCCTATCTGAATATGTGCTTTAAGGAATTTAATGTCCCTTATCTTGAATCAAAGGAAAACCCATACTCACTTCTGACCATGTGGAATAAACATTTTTGTAAATACCTTTAAAGAAAACATTTATTCTTATATTTTATAAAATACTTCCAATACTAGTATGTTAAGAGATTTTTTTTAACAGCATATGGTTATTAAATATGCTTTTCATAAACAAAGAAGCAACCTGGTGTAGAATTGTGCCTGTCCGCAATGGGTCCAGTTACTCTGTTTTCATCAAATGGTCCGTTTGTTCTCTTAAAATTGAAACTTCTTTCAGGACTTCTTGACCAGTCACAGAAATCCTTTGAAAAGTCAGAAACACTTTCCGTGACATTCTTTAAACCTAAAAAGTATTAAGCAATGGCATCAACGGATTACTTGTTAATGTAATTATTTAATGGGTAAATCATGTTCTACAATTCACCTTTACAAATGGACGAGTTATTATTAGTCTTTACAATATCAATATATAAATTATTCGTTCAATAAAGAAACATATCACTTACCAGTGTTTGCTTTTTCGTTTGCATCGCGTAACGAAATGACTTGACAATGGTCTTCAGGAAATTTCGATTCTAATGTAGATCGTTTCGGTTTCAGATTTCGTTCACAGATCGTTCCAACTTGAAATCAAAGCATATCAAATGATCTTCCCCCGAACCTATCCCCCTCATTGTGTCGGGATCTTCATTGTCGTAAAAAGTTTCGTACTTTGGTTGGGATATAATACAGCAGTTCGATGGTGGTAAAACCCCCAAAACATATAAGGAAGCCGTGAAACTCTGTCACGGCCATGTATAATCCTCCAACTGTTAGTTACATGTTGGTCATGGTTGTTTGCATACGTGTTATCTCCAACCCTGGGCATTCCGAATGTATACAGGAAAACCCGTTCTTTTGCAAACACCCCGTCTTTCACGAGAGCGTACGCAGCTTACGACGCCAATGCTCCGCCAAGCGAATGTCCGGTAACAATGACGTCATGGTCCTGGTATTTTAATGCGAGTGTCTTCAGACTGTTCAACAAACATGGATCGAACAGTTTTGTAAAGGCTTGATTAAAATATCTGTTGACATTATTGTTGCCTTTGAATGGTACTTTGTAAAAGTTTCTTTTGTGGTCCTTAATCTGATCCTAACCTCCAGCTGTACCACGAAATGAAAGAACGATATATTTGTTCGTATTATCTGAAGCGGATATTGCTAGATAGGCAAAGCAATCCTTGTAGTCTAAGTCTGGTATCATGTTGCATGTTCGTCCAATCGCTTCCACTAGCGTGAACTTTCCTGATGGACAGAATTCCTTGAAACATTCTTCGATGAATTCTGGTTCGGCATATGCAACAGCTGACATTTTAGCAAAAATACTGGCTTTAATTGGGTCGTATGGTTCGCTCTTATCCGAGTCTTTATAACACTGGGTTTCTTCTTCAATATTCATCCAATCCTCATCACATGGGTTAGTATTCATAAATTTTGCTGTGTGACATTTTCTGTCAAGAGGACATCATCGGCATGCCACCTTTTTAGACGGCTTATACTGGTTTCTCGTGGTACAATCTTTGCACGTCTTCATAGAGAAGCAGAATTCTGCATTGGCTGTATGTATCAAAATAATACACTCAATGAATCATCCAATGAGTGGACGTGGAACTCCACACGAAACATTTTAGTTTATTGCATCTTTTTTTCCCTCACAGATCTGACACGTGAACTAAATATACTTTACTTTAAATGTTTGGCTCATATATTGCAACAACTTCTTTTATAATACACTCAAGTTCGTTTCAGCTACCAATAATAATTTATGGAGAGCTGTTTCCCCCATTGACATTCAGTTATCATTTGAATGCTCCTATTAAGAACGCAATACAATGTACCAGCGTCATTCCTTCTTTTATTGGTCATTGTACAATAGGAAAATGTATCTGCAGATAACGTATTCGTGTCGGCTAGTATTTTTCAATAGCTCATGCATTGTTATAAAGTGTTTTAACAAGCTTAATATAATCTACCAATCTGTATGACGAGCTTCAAATAAATAAAACATAATCTTTGTTGTGTATGTGGGTTTAAGACAACGCTAGAACACCGGTCAGTTTGGTGGCTATTTTAATACCACACTGATACNGGTAGGGGGTATTTGTCAATTTTAAGTGCTTGATTGACTGTCACTTTAAAGTCCCCACAGATTCGAACATCCTCTCCGTTGTTTTTCAATACTGGAACGATTGGCGTTGCCCATCTGCTGGTATTTACCTTTGAAATAATACCTTGCCTTTCAAGGCTGTCGAGTTCACGCTCTATTTTCGGTTTCATAGAGTACGGAACTGTCCTTGCTTTCAAGAATCTGGGCGACGCGTCTTCTTTCAATGTTAACCTGGCTTTTATGTCCTTTACTTTTCCGATACCTTCATCGAAAACATTTGCATTGTTTTTCATAATTGTGTTAAGTCTGTCTTTAACACTATCTTTCTCGATCATGTTTACGGGAACAATGCGTTGCCAGTCTAACTTGATAGCCGTTAGCCAGTCTCTCCCGAACAACATAGGGCCAGTGCCTTGAACTACACAAAGCCGTAATTGTGTTGATTGTCCATTGTACTTGACTGTTACAATCTTGGTACCTACTTGTTTAATGATTTCCCCGGAGTATGTCTTAAGTACTGACTTTGCGGGATCTAGTGGTGCATTTCCGAACCGTTTTCGGAAATCAATTTCCAACATTAATGTCACTGCCGATCCTGTGTCAAGTTCCATTCAGAATATATGTCCGTCAATTTCAGGAGACACTGTTATTTTGTTGTCTCCACGTTTCACAGAATTAATAATCAAAACATTGTCATTATCTGTGGTATTCATTGCATTGACGTGTTTCATTTTAAGACATATTTTCTGAAAGTGTCCTTTTGTCTTGCAGAAGTGACAAACGGCAATTTTCAATCGTCATTTCTGCGACACGTGGTTGTTCTTCCCACAATGAATACAGTTCGGTTTGGAAGTAACTTGCACCGTTTCCTTTTTAGGCGGTGGTCTTGTCTTTAAGTGTTTACGGTTAGCAATCCGGTGTACACTTCCGGTAGCTGCCGACGATTGAAGTTCTGCGGCGTCCTTGGTCGCTGTTTCCATAGCAGTCGCAATTAATATTGCTTTAGCGAATGTTAGGTCAACTGGTGAAAGCAACTTTCTCTGTGTTGTTTCCTCACAAAGACCGCAAACAACTCTGTCCCTTAATGTGTCGTTAAGGTTGTCGCCAAAGTAACAAAATACCGCCAACTTCCTTAATGTCGCTACATAGTCCTTGATACATTCCCCTGTCGCCTGATTTCGTTTATGAAATCGAAAACGTTCGGCAATGATCAGTGGTTTTGGACTTAAGTGAGTGCTAAGCAAATCACACAGTTCCTGGTATGTCTTCTACGACGGCTTTTCCGGTGACGTTAAACTCCTGAGAAGTCAATATGTCCTTTCCCCTAGGAGGGTAAGTAATCCAGCCACTCTCTTTTCATCTGCAATATCGTTCACAATGAAATATTGCTCCAGGCGTTCTTGATAAGAAGTCCATGTTTCCGTGTTTCCCTCAAACGGATTAATACTTCCTATTAACGCTGTTGCCATGATTATCATAGATGTAATATCCAGAATTTTACGCACAATACTTCATTTTGAAAGAAAGGATAAAATTCCCGAAATAAAAACTCTGCTCAATCCTCGTCGCCAATTGTTGTGTTTGTGGGTTTAAGACAACGCTAGAACACCGGTAAGTTTGGTGACTATTTTAATACTACACTGATACAGCGATAGGCATTCAGCAATACAACATGGAAGGCGGGGCTTATCATGACTGACGTGATCATTATACATAACAATCTTCTATGCTGGGTACTGTTCGATATAATGGCACAATTGAACGAAAACAATCTTTATGCCGCAATGTGGATGAAATTTACAACAGTGTTGATTGAATTTACGAGAAAACAATGTCCGATAGTAAATTATGAGACTTACAAATTATCAAGGGCTGAAATAAAGTATTCGTGTTTGTCTCTACTCGCTAACAAGTTAAATGATCAAACATTATAGAAACAATGAATAGTTTACAATGTGGTTGTTTGTGAGTTTGCACGGGCGAACGTGTGCTTGTGCACAAGTGTGTGTTTGCGTGTCTGCGTTCGTGAGTGCGCTTGTTTATGTTCGCCAGCTACTTTAAAATGCTTCTCGTAAGGTCGACCAACTTCATACTGGCACAGAGTCTGAATCTTAGAGGTTTTGAGGGTATTTTGGCATAGTTTTAAAAAAAAGTAAACTGATTGTCACAATTGTTCAAAACAATCAGTTAGGCTCATTCTCGATTTGGGTACGCTTTACTTCTTTGCCTACGAAACAAGATAAAATAAATCAAACAGCTAAAACATGTAAATTATCAGAGAAAGTAAATTAACCTGTCATTCAATTTTAAGTCAATATTTTATTCACAGTTATTGATTTTTGACTTGATTGACCACTACTACTACTACTACTACTACTACTACTACTACTACTACTACTACTACTACTACTACTACTACTACTACTACTACTACTACTACTACTACTACTACTACTACT
>VMBQ01001056.1:160031-175283 GCA_007657795.1 Dreissena rostriformis | reverse complement strand
CTACTACTACTACTACTACTACTACTACTACTACTACTACTACTACTACTACTACTACTACTACTACTACTACTACTACTACTACTACTACTACTACTACTACTACTACCGCTGCTACTTCTACTACAACTACTACTACTACTACTACTACTACTACTACTACTACTACTACTACTACTACTACTACTACTACTACTACTACTACTACTACAACTACTACTACTATTACTACTACAACAACTACAACTACTCCTACTAATACTACTACTACTACTACTACAACTACATATTCTGTATTTCGTTAACTATTCTAAACGAATACATCTCTTTTTCCAATGTACCATCAGCAAAACCAACTCCGTCGCTAATATTATAGTTTCGTCAAACGTAGTACAATCCCCGGAAATCATTCCCCTGTGTTCTCATTTGCGCTAGAACGTCAAAATTGTGCTTCAGTGGTAACCAGAAGAACATGCACAGAAAGATCACAGAGGCAGTAAATCGCAGTAAATCGCCCCCTTCATTCCGTGGCATCAACGAAAAATGCGCCATGGCAAGCAGAGAATCAAAACAGAAGTAGTATGGACAAACAGCTCAATATTGCAGTCAGCAATCAAAAACGTTTGAAAGCAGTTTTAAGAACGGGCAAAAAGGATTCATGCGCAAGTATTGAACACAATATTTTAACTTCGCATAATGAATTGACTGGCGTATAAACCATCCATACGTAACAACTGTAAATTCCTAGCAGCATGAACAATATATCTATCTTTATAACAGAAAACAAACCAAATAAGTTTATTTTAACATATGCACATAACCCATTTCAGTCTATTTTAATTACACATTGCAAGCATCATGTATTGCATTTTCAAGATGTTTACACAATGTTTAACAGTGAGCATCGTTCAGTCGGGCTTGTGGTGATCTAGTCGGTAATGGTTTGCCGTCATTCACTTACCGAATGTGCTGAAAGTGATTCCTAAAATGAGTTTGAACCACTATTACACACGTCTTGATTCAGTTTAAAATGTGATTATTTTATAATAAAAAAGATCTACGAAGAGTTTATATAAACTCAGAACATCACTCCTGTAAAGACCCAGCCTTTACAAAAAAATGTTTCATTTGCAAATAAATTTAACAATCTATCGATGATTGTTATGTCTGTCTTCGCTGTAAACATGTGTTTAGATATTAAACGCCTACACGAACGTAAATGCTTAATGTCGGCTGTATAAGTTGGAAGAGCGCTGGACTTCTTTCTTGTTAAAGTTCTTAAACGATTTTTATTGCAATATTCTAGACCGATAACAGTTAAATTGAATTGATCAACTTCGTCTTTAGGGAAAATTGCTTATGCTCGACAGGAATCAAAGAAAGGTAGAGCAAAGA
This sequence comes from Dreissena rostriformis, assembly GCA_007657795.1. Lineage (NCBI taxonomy): Eukaryota > Metazoa > Mollusca > Bivalvia > Myida > Dreissenidae > Dreissena > Dreissena rostriformis. The sequence continues at coordinate 173,888 of VMBQ01001056.1, read as the reverse complement.
ATATTGCATTCTTTGCACTTGTATCTTTTATAGAATAAACCAGTAAGTAGTGTGGTTCCATATCCTCTCATCATTTTGTAAGCAATTATTTTATTTCTTTTTTGTTTTCATAATTGACCTTTAAAAAAGTATTAAGTTTTTCATAAACCGTCGTTCCATCAGTGCAAATCGTGATCCATCTTTAAATGCATTGCATTCAAGCTCACACGGTATCAAGGTCATTGCGCGGTCTGCCAGTCTTAAAAAAGACATTTCAACGTTCAAGCTTTTTCTGGGGCGGAACTAGAATTATCTTGATCAAGACATATCTTAAAAGAAGATATTAGGCGTGTGCAATATTTTCACCATGCGGACATGGCAGGTAAATTTTAAACTCCTAATCAGTTTTTTTTTCAAATAACATGATATATAACCGTTTTGGTTGATTCAATAAACTTGATAAATATTTCCAGCATTGTCGCGATGATCATGCTAATTTAAATAAGTCAACCACTTATCAGGTCTGTTCGAAAAAAAGCGCTTATAATAAAATAATTGAAATGTATATAGATGGTTCGCGATTGGTTGGTTCCTTTTTTGTGTATCAAGTAAAAATAGATCGACAATAAATGAATGTAATTTGGTTATGTAATTTAAACGTGAATAGTGAAAATAACGGTAAGAATATAATAGGTTTACAATAAAATATAATTTTAAAGCGTTGAGTACAGTACTGGGATATAACTCTACTCGTATACATCTGGCATACTCAAATTACCCATCGGCTCGGCGTGTCAGCTGTGTACTAATACAAAATTTGTGCACAATGCTGTTAAAAGTACCTACTATACATGACCATATGTTCTTGTTTATAGTCGGACAAACGCATCACTCGTGATACATCGGCTATCTCCGGAATGCACCTAACGATAGATCTCGTGTTTATTGTCGATCTATATAGGATTGATACCACTAAACAGTACATGTTCTTTGAACGGCAATATATACCTTAAATATACAGTGTTAGATAACATTCCGCAATGAATAAATCAAGCTAGTTGATAGTCCATATAATTATTGAGTTAGTTCACCAACTAAATAACTCATGATTTTCTTCTTTTCTCTGTCTTTCCAATTCCAGTTTTCTTATATAATTTTGTTGATATATTTGCATTATAAAAAGTGAAAATCAAGCTTCGACAGCATGAACAAAATTTAACATCAACATGACCTGCGTTATTTATATCAAAGGAGCCATTGCAAAAACAACCCGACACAATACGTCTCGTTAAGTATAGCTTTTTTATTTCATCAATAAATACGCAATTTGGCATATAAATAAAAGCTTCTTTTGAATACAGTATGCTTTTTATCTAGAGCGGAATGGTAATATTTCAATAGAGGTCAAGTACACAAAATGAAAATGGCGATTATTAGGAACTCCGTATCGTACTTACTTCGCCGTAATCAGTTAAAGATAACCTATTTATCATGCTGTGTATTAAGAACTGTGACAAACGTTTCATATCAAACATATTTTACTAGTTGCCGGAGCAAAATGACACGCATGCTAACAATTGTTTGTGTTGCATTAATCGTTGTTTTTCCTTGTTTTGTGCTTGGAGAGTTGTGTCAAAATCAGTACAACTGTCATGACTGCGAGCACGAGACGACTATCTGGGTACCCGATAACTGCAGATGGTGTGAACTCGACCGAAAATGCCATACATATGGATCTATTACAATTCCATGTGAACATTCCATGGATGTAACGGACGATTCTGAATGTCCTCCAGACTCGAATGACACTATTCCTTACGATCAGAAAAAGGCCTACTTTTTCGCGCAACTTTCTGCTGTTGCGTATGCCGAGCCGACAGACCTCAAGAGGTGCTTCATGAAATTAGGATGTCCTGTCTGTGGAGCGGATTTTGAGTTAAATTTCCCTGGCATTTCCCTAGCACAGGATTTTGAGTTCATAGAATATATCGGAAAACAATGTAACATCGAGGAAATCAACTACACAGATTGCTTCGTGTTTATCGGTATGTCGAGATATTATAAAAATATTGTTATATCTTTTCGTGGAACAACCGACTTCGACCAACTTAAAGATGAACTCTATAATTTTGGATTACAAACACTAGATGGAGATGATACAAAGGTCAATGGATATTTTAAAAACGCTTTTACAAAACTTTATCCATGTTTATTAAACAACCTGAAAAAACTATTGTTGAATTACAGCGACTATAAAGTTGTCGTTACCGGACATTCGCTTGGCGGAGCAATCGCCTCGCTAACTGCGTACTCCTTAGTAACAGAAGGCGTGATTGCCAAAGAGAAACTGCATTTATATACGTTTGGAATGCCACGAGTTGGAAATAAGAAGTATGCGTATAATCATGACAAAATTGTACCTAACAGCTGGCGAATCATACATGCCAAGGACTGGATCGCTAGACTACCATTAAAATCGTTGGGATATTATCACCATCGAGAACCGGTACTTTACTTTGGATTTATGGGGCCAAATAATCCGTATTCGTTACAACATCATTTGGAACCGTATGCGTCCTTCCAAACATTCACAGATAATGAAGACTCTGTCCTCACTGATGGCCTCCCTTCGATATCTGATCATAAGATATATTTTGGCATTCCGATGGGAACTTACTGTGAAGATAGTTTACCAAGACTACAAAAAAGATCAACAAGATTCCATTTCCCAAAAGATCATTGCCTAGTCGTCTCGCTTAGAGATGCCGAGGAGTTACCAAGCAATGCAGCGTTGGGTATTATGTATAAGCCTTTATTGTACACAACTGTAGGTGTGCTGGTGTTAGCGATGCACGTTTGGTGATGCTTTCATTTCTTAATTAAAGAGTGAAAAAAAAACATTTTAATTCGTGACGTTTGCTGCTTAGACAGAACAATAATCTGTTATATATTATGCTTCTTGGTTTTATATGTTGCATCCTTTTTGCAAAATGTTATCGTTGCTGTATATGTTTGGAACCATTTAAATGACATGCATGTAAATAATAATTACTCAATATATTGTCGTAAATACTTTGATGAGACGCTACTGTGATGAACCAATTTTCCATATGTCAACGAAGTAGTATATTAATTTCAAATGTGTTTCGCCCATTTGGTTAAGTTGATGTGACGTTAATTAATAGTTAAAATATAATACAGGAACAATAAAACAAAAACATTGATTGTGTGTACCTTTATTTTATGAATTAAAACATTATTCTTTAACGATTTAATTTAAGACATTAAGGTGTTGTGCTACTTAATAAACAACCTATTGATACGAGCCGTTTTTTATGCCTTTAGACTTTTGGCGCAATAACTGTATGTCATATTTTTGCGCAATTTAACAGAACATGGGTAGATAAGAAGTAGAAATAAAAGAGTAAGCGGAATCAAAGGATGTGCGATTGTGTTCGTTGTGGCAATGAAGCAATAATGAAACTATAAAAAAAAAACACTTTTAGAGAGAAATTCATGCTGGTATTGTATTTCAGGTAAGAGACTTATTTCCTGCATAATACTGGACAAAACATGAAAACACGCAACACGATATAAAGTATAAAGATGATTAAGGCTGGACAAGGTTTTATGATTTAAAACTGGATTAATGACACGTCGAACATTACACTCAACCCAAATTTATTCACTTACACACATGTGTAAATAATAATAACCAATCGTATGATTATCATTCAAATTGAAAAGAAATAAAAACAGATTAAACTCGATTTATTTTCAATTTATTTACTAAACGGTTTAATATGAACCAGCGCAAAAAATAACAACTATTTGAGGCAATATCAATATCAACTTAATTCCGTATAATTGTATAAAGGAATTGAGAAAGAAGTGCTTATAGTAGAGTTCACCGTGATGCATATCAGGAAGAAACCGTAATGCATGGTTAAGATAAACGAACATGCACTATAGAGAATTAGGGATTCGGTTTGAAAGCTTTTTACATAATGTAAGAATACAAATTGTCAATCGAAGACATTGCCAGGCCTAAAGATAGTATCATGAAAGCAATACATATCCTAATCTAAATAAGTAATTGTTACAGAATAAACGTTTGATAAAATAATTCGAGTATACGCCCTTGATATATTGACTGATGACAAATCTCCGAAGTATCGTGCAAGTTTGTCCGTTACGAAACTTCGTAATTTCTTGAGCTCTATAAACAGAAAATAGCAGTCTTAATTAAACTAGACCCCACGCGAATGATTCGATGGTTTGAATCCCATGCTGTTTAACTTTTCAAAGACTTACTTTTGCCTTTTATAAAGCTCACGAAATAACGAACGATACAAGTTGTATAGTCACTGTCAATGTATGATACGAATAAAATGAAACTTACATGTAAACAAAACTACTGTATGACGTAGGCGTGACGCAATTGCATTTCCTTAAAGTCGATAATGAAGTATCTGGAATTAAATTAGGATGGATACAAATAAACTAACATAGTTTCAGCGAATAATAGTATCGTTCTAAGATAACAACGACTAGACATGATGGGGCATGCGATGCGGTGACTATTCTTGCCGCCAGTACGCATACACGCAAGCGATTATAGATGAGAAACTTGTCGTTTAATATGTTCTTATAAGCTATTTTAAATTAATTGCTTTAAAATGCAATAAAGTAAAAACCAGATAAAAAGAATACATGGTAGGTGCCGGAATAGATAAAGTTTATCAGGTTCGTAACGAAATAAAATTAATTTAAAATGAAATATCAATAATAAATATACAAATATTTTTATTGTCTTAGCCTCAGCTGATCAATTGACCCCATCCCGGCCACCAACCGTGTATTCTCTTTATAGAAGGTTATTAGGCGTTTCTGCCTGTAAACGTTTTCGCAAGCAACAATAAAGTCTTAATTTTCGGAAGATATGAACAGGATTCAACAAAACAAACAACTTGACACCAAGATTGAGTACATTTAAGACACAATTGCAACAAAAACAGCATAAAACATACTCTACAAATAATTTTAAACTTAAATAGCTGATGTCATTATTAACGTGTCAACTGTAATGAAAAAAGTCATATCCGCCAAAAATGCTAGCGTTTGTTTTTTTTTCATACTTTCTTAAAATCTGGGGGCGTAGAGATGGGACAGACCGAAAAGCAGACTACTTCTCCATCGTTGTGTAATATTTCAGACTTGGCTCGATACAAAAACGGCCCCGCAAGCCTTGACATTATTTCATTCTAACCCTCAACTGACATAAAACAAAATGATACGACGGTAACCTGTAATTCTCTAATTTATATCGGCCAATGCTTAGAGCTTCGTTATATTTAAGGGAATCAATTATTAAGACACCATTTTCGGTAAAAACGAATAACATTCAACAAAATTAACAATTTACCAAGATGTAATATAATTTAGATACCAAAAGCATCAAAAACAGCAAAAACATATTTTACAAATATTAATAAAAATGCACTTAATGTCATGATTTACACGTCAAAGATTAAACGACATATGCATACCAACTAAATATGCAGCGTCTAAGCGATAATATTTTAGTATTTCTTTAAAAAAAAATGGAGGTATGATAAACATAACAGATCTTACTACCCTATCGTTTAGTAAAACAAATATCACTCAAGGCTGAAACAAAAAGGTCTGATATATTATAAAACGATTGAACATAAACCTGTTATTCTCTACTTATATTGTGCCAAATAACCTTGAAGTGTACAACCGAATGTATATTTAAATCACAATGTCAAATAATGTTACCTACAACTCAAAGTACATGTTTTATCTGTAAACTTCAATCCAAATAGTTTGCAAAGCGCCATGGAAAATTGATATACCAAGAAGAGTCAATTTTTAGTTTAACAAGAAGAGATTATCTGGAGACATGCCGCTTCAAGTACTATGACACGTGTTTTAAAATAAACAATCTAAGAGATAGCATGCCGATGTTATCATAGCATCCTAATTTGTACACTTTGATACTTTGCATCATATCATTACATGAGTCAATAACTGTTTCATAATATGACTTCCAATATACCGGTTATCATTTACTGGTATACTTTGTTATTTATAAAATACGTCATTTACGTGGGGTCAATTGATGCGTCTCGGCTTCTTTTACACAAACGTTGTTTCTAGCGTTCTCTAGAAACGAGTATCAAAAATAGACATTTTATACCATATACATGTTTCTCGACCACGGTTTAAACCAACGAAATTGTGTATCTTTATAAATCAGAAATTAATTTGATATATTTTATAAAATATCAAAACGTTTCAATGTGTTTTAAATGTGTATTAATCTGATAAAAGTAACAGAACAAATATGTATTGATTGTGTTGTTTTGTTCTAAAACGAGACAAATGTATTTATTATAATGTCGTGTCCCTGGTAGCAATTGCTTTATCATGCAATTATACAGATGGGATGACCCTCAAACAAAGTTCGACTAAGTTTTCTGATACAAAGTTACAGTAACACTTCTGTACATAAGTCATTATCTTGCACAAATTGTGAGAACGACGACAAGAACGTCGGGCGATAATGGCAACTAAACCATTTGTTACTTAAATTTACATGTTTTGTATTTGTTGTATTGTTTTTATTTCCACAGTTGTTACATAGTAAACAAAAAACAAACGATTTAATAAATATATTCGCATAATTATTTTATTTCTTACAACACAGGTTTTCTAAGTTGTATATTAAAATTGGTCTATGGAAAAATGCTCTAATTGGACAAAATAATTTTTGTCAGACTCTGTAATAATAAGAATTAAAAAAACATATCAAATATTCGAATAATTTATTTTCGAAATAATCCCATTAGAAAAGGAAGCTAAATCTTGAGGAAAATATGATCATCACAACAGCGTCATAACCACATCTCAATATATAACGGTGTCAACGCTTTAAGAAAATATAATAGCTATTACTGAGTCATACACATATCTCAATCTATAAGGATACCAAATGTTAAGAAGTACATGAACACTACAACAGAGTTATAATCTCATCTCAATCTTTAAGGGTGAAACAAATTGAGAAAAAAATGATCATTGCAACAAAGTCATAAACATATATCAATATAGTAGGATGCCATCAGTTAAGGAGAATATGATCACTACAACAGAGTCATAGACGTTTTTCAATCTATAAATGGTTCCAAATTTTAAGGAGAATGTGATTACTTCAACAAAGTAATAACTACATCTAAATCTCTCCGGGTGCTAAATCGCATGGCTAATATGATCAATACAACATATTAAATATCGTACCTTAATCTAATAGGATGCAAATCTTAAGGAGAATATTATCACTAAAACTAAGTCATAACCACATCTTTTCAGATCAGATAATCTTAAGGAGAATATAATTACTACAATAAAGTTATTACCATATCGTAATATATAAGGGTTAAATCATAAGAAAACATCTGTGACAAGCAGTCAAAAAGAATTTTGTTCCTGTCTGTTTCGTGGCACGCAGCGTCTAGTAGCAAGAACAAAACCTTCATATTTCTTTAATCAATGACAAAAGAAATATAACAATGACCATCAAATACAATATTGCGGGTCCACTGTGAAGTTGTCGTAAGCAAAATGCTAATTATATTCATGTATAAACATGTCAGGTTTCTATATACGAGCTGCACCTTAAATCCCACAGCTAGTTTCGGCTCTGAATTATAAAACACGTTTTACAAAGCAGACGCACATCACTACGAAAGCACAGAAAATCTGCCTAAACAAACAATATGAGTTTTCTCCAATGAGCGACCCAGAGTAACATCGACATATTTTGTTTTATAATATATGTGAACATTATTACTATAGTCCGATTCAATTTTTTGTCATCATTTCAACGATAAATGCGGTTATCAGTCACCCCATAAACGCATGTTTCCAGCTTCAAGTACTTAGGAGCAACTCTATCCAAGGATGGTACCAGGATGTTTCAAACACTGCTGAGGTCCGAATAAGAATTGTCACGGTGACCGCAACAATTACCAGACTGAGTAGGTTTTGTAAAAGCCGCTCCAACAGCTTCCCCACCAAGCACAGGCTCTGCAAGTCTCTCGTAGTCTCCATCCTATTGTACGGCTTCGAGACCAGAACACTTCACGCGGACACAGAAAGAAGGATACAAGCCTTAGAACACAAATGTCGAAGACTGCTCCGTATCTTTTTATAAAGGCATAACACCAACAAGCGCGTCCGGAACATTAAAGCAGCTCTTGTTGGCCCACAAGATCCCCTATTGGCGACCAGTGAACGACGAAAGCTGGCTTGGTTTGGACACTCGCCAGGCTTGACTCTCTGTACAAGACTGTGCTCCAGGGAACGCCAGAGGAAGGTCGTCGTCGAGGGAATCATGATGATGATGATGTCTTTTTGCAAACAAATGTGGGGGATAATTTAAACATAAAAACACATGTCTACGCTTACTTCTTGGACTTGTTAGAGTGAACAATAGTATAATAAATACTTTAGATATTCAATTTACGTTTCAAACTACGAAATAAGCTCCAATGCCGTGAGAGTTAAACAGTTAAACGTTCAGCCACGAAAAATCAAAAAGTACCGCTTAATATATTTGGCTAAATACGACGATCTAATGAAATCGTTCTGCTCTTCAACATATATAAAGAACATATTTGCGAGAAGTATTCTCAACCGTGCTGCTTCAATTGTAACTTCTCTTTATATTGATGATTGATTATTATAAAATTTGACATTACATACACTTGACAATCGTATTAAGGTAACACCATTTAAAAAGATCAAGACATTAAATTAGTTTCTTTTTGATAAGACAATACAATTTTCATGCTTATACCAATGCAATATATCTCAAAATTATATTTGTTTTGAAGCTATATCAGTGTACATATGCCTTGATGTGAAGTAAGTTGGCTGAGGGTTTGAAAAGAGTCATGACATATTCGCTTTTTAAATAAAGGTTCGTTTTATGAATGTGTTCAAATCAACAATTGTGTTATTTCAGTGTATATATATTTGTAAAAATTGTTGTGTCACACTTTTTTCAACTCTCTTACCACAAATCTGATAGTCGCAATAACGTTAAGAGTTGCACACGCGATGTCAAACCATGTGACTAAATGTCAATAGACTGATCCCGGAAATCGCTCCAGTTTGAAAAAAAACCATTATCCCTCGGTACAAACAACGCTGGTCCATTATATCAACCAATGATTAATTTAAATAATAACGGTTGATACGGTGTGTGATTTTGAAAGAATTATAAATGGGACAGCTTTATTTGTACCAGCAGATTAGTGTTTTTTTCTCCAAAAGGTTGCTTTTCTGGGATACATTTGTTGAACCCATGCATTAATATCGATATAGCTCGAACGCTGTACATTGAACTGGTTTGCATATGGTCAAAACAGCATGAAAACCGAGTATCCACTAATTACCGAGTATCCATGCAGAATTATAATGAACAATGCACATTGTTTTCTGATTTAAAGAAATCTGACAACACGAGCGCAATTAATGGAAACAATCTGTTATAAGTAATTGTTAAGAAACAAAAACGCACAAGTCCAAGTCCAACATGTATTGCATAAACAGTATAAAATGTCACAGAACAATAAATAACATCAACATGGAGAAGTACAAAGTCAACAGAACATACAACAAAGTATTTAGCATCCCAGAACAAAATACTAAATAAAACAAAAACATAATGGTACTGATACAATTATATTAAATCACAAACATGAAACTATGAGGATGATTGCACGTCAACTATAACATGAAAAATCTTTATTTAGTTATTAAACTAAGTGGACTCATCACATATTGATATTCAACACCGTGTTAGTGTAATGCGAATGCTGTCTATAGCAATAGCGCTTTCGTAGCTTTTACCAATCCTCGCCCCAAATTCAAACTGAAAGTACATACTGTTGAATTTAACTACAGTACTACTGTGGTCGTTTATTGCATCGAGAATAAACTGTAAAATTTATACTTTTTAAAGGATTTATTCTTATTAAACAACAACTGAACAAGTCATACAAGGAACACTTAATGTAATGCTTTACGGAATCGACTCAGACATGATAATAGATTTATAACTTGATAAATTTAACGGCAAAGAGAAACGAAAATTCAATTCCACAAACACTGTTTTGCAGAACTTCTTTTTAATGGATATCGTATATACCAAACAGTAAATAATTACAACACACCAACATAAAACGTGATCCAATATTTACGATTTGGTAATTATCAATCGCATATACACGGTATGTCAAGCGTATGGTTACGTTTACATTCTGATCATCTTAAGCGCTTTCGAACAATAACCTAATAAAATGTACTTCTTACAAACGAAACAATTTATTAAAATCATTTTATTTTATAAGAAATGATGAACTACTAGCATGATATGATATTTAATAGACACTGCATTTAAAAAAATATGGTAAAACAATAACATAAACATACTGACACAGATCATGCCATCCTTCCATTTGGTAACGTCCACGTTTATGCGCACTTTCTTCCACTGCTTTCCTTGATCGCCATATTCATGAAATGAGCCTCGCTCCGTAAAAAAGGGATTGAATGCATGTGCGTAAAGTGTCGTCCCAGATTTACCTGTGCAGTCCGCACAGTCTAATCAGGGACGACACTTTCCACCCAGAATGGATTTTTGCTAAGAAGAGACTTTATTTAAACGAAAAAATGCTAATCTGGAACGACACTTTACGCACATGCGTTATGCCCCGTTTTCACATAACGCGTCTCAAGCACTATCTTAGACGAGGTTTTCGACGAGTGCATAGTGAGTGTTAGGGAACCCATGTCCTCGCCGTACATGTGGTAGAGAAACTTAATAGGTGAAAAGTTATTCGTGCTTGAACATGATTAGCAGGAACTTTGCGAACCGCATTATTTGATTGAAACTACATGTATATCATATGTTATATAGACCACTGCCAGCAACCAAGCTTCTAGAACATTGTAACATAATTTCGGTATCATATATATGTTTAATGTTTCTTTTATAAAGCAGTGCACAGTACTACAACGTCCAATTATGATAGTTCTTTCTGGTAACAACGTGCATATATTTGTTTAAAGGGTGTCGCGTTGTATTAGCGTTTAATTTTATACGAACAATAAAATAGAAGGTCTATTCGTTCTATTTACACATAAGTCGTTTCACATCCTTACTCATGTCACTTTGACTTTTAGTAATCACAAAACAGTTAGCATATCTTTTATTTTATGTGTGTTCGGTATAAAACCATTGGTAAATACGACACCACTTATCAAAACCGAGGAATAGATGTTAAGCTCTTTTTCTCTTTGTTCAGTTAATGATAATCCGTAAGAAAGTCAATTGAATTTATTTTCTGTTGTGGTTACGCGGAGTAATAAAGTGTCTAAGGTGTAACGCGAGGTTGTGCTAAATTGGCATAACATTTACTTCCTGGTTTAGCAATACAAGTTCCGTGCTGCGAAGCGGTAGCTTTCATTGAATACGCTTGTTGAAACGAAATAATGAACGCGAATAAAAAGGCGTGTATGCTGTCTGAATATTATTAATTTGATTTCTAATAAAAAAAATAGTATAAACACAATAGTCAAAGATAATTTAAAGAGTCAACGCACTATGCATTTATTTAAATGTATATCTGTTTTGATAGAAAACTTCTCAAGGTATTAAGGAGTTTTAGTGCAAATGAACACAACAATGTTTTGAAACCAAAACGTACAAGGAAATTAAATGTTTTCACTTTCAATTGAATTACCCTGAAAGAAAATTATTGCATCATCAAGTTTCATGATAATTAGGTGGAATTAACTCTGATTCCCAATTTGTATTAATGTCGTTCATATGTTCAAATGTAAAAGGGTTAACGATTATTTAGAATAAAATGATGTGGGTGGAGAATTTAATAAATAACGATATAAACTATGACATGTGTACACATATTTTATATAAAATAAACAATAAAAAATAAATGTAATGACGATTAAGTGGTCTCTGAGTTACAGTTAATTGTTTTTTACTGATACGAGCGTGTTTTTATCGCTGAAAAGCTGCTTGTTAGCTATATATCCAGTGTATTACGAGATAAAGTATTGATGGAATGTAACGTGGTTTGTGCAAGGTTCCACGGAACCAACTTAAAGCTGCACTCCAACGACGAAATTGTTACGGAGAAAAATTGTTGGAAATGGATGAAATGGGTTAGGAGCGAGATGAATTTAGCCCAAAGTCTTTAAATAAATAATTCTAGCTATTTTACAAATTATTTGAAATACGTTGTCCCTTCATATAAGAAGGTACATGCCTAGCTTTGTTACAAATCTGTTTTGTTGTTTTCATGTGTTGCGGTTCTTGATTTGTAAATGGAATTGTGGTTCGATCCCTGATCTAGACGGGCCTAGATGCTAGAAACTGTGTACTGCCCCTTATGTAAGTGTACTTCTTTTATGTTTGTTCTTTTTACCGGTAAATAAATGAGAATAAACCACGATTCCACTGGCGTCTTTTATCTCTAGAGGTTGTCAATAATCTTCATTAGAATAATGCTACACAAATATAATATGTACATTTGTTTGATACATTTTCATCTAGGAAACTCAAACTAACGACAAACCGCGTTTCCTAACAAAAAACCGGTCAATGTGAACAGTGTTACGCGAACAATTTAAATTTACAGGTGTATTCCATACCAAGAATCTATAGACATGTTATAAACAAAACTTATTCTACATAAAAATATATGACATCCAAACACATATTTTATTTAATAAATTTGGGTAAGCTGTAACTTGTGAAGCCTTTCTAGCGAGTGTAAAAAATGATTATGTTAGTAAGACAATTGTAATTACAAATTATACTCAAAACAAAACCACACAAAAAACACGCATCACACTAGTAAAACTGAGGAGCTGCGCCATGAGCGCATGATACGCCCGTCGTTCGCCAATGAAGTAGTAAGGTAATAAATAACCCTTTGAATCATTTTTTTACTTCAGTTTATTTGTATTTGAATACATGGTTTATTTTATAAGTACATGAGCATGGAGCGCCGTCTCCTTGACATTCATACCATATCTTTTTTTGAGTATATGTATGCATTTCTTTAGAGGATATGGAGTTGAAGTAAACCTGTTATAGATATTTTGACCAATAATAAAAGAGAAATGTAGATGGGTAAGTGGTAGTGTACAATCGGAATAGAAAAAAGCTCACCTTGTTCAATTTTTCAGGGATACTATTTCAATGGAGCATAATGTATCATCTTGCAACATCAATTTAGATTGAGGTTTGTCCATAGAGCAATTAGAAGAATACACAAGTAATATCTGCAAAAATGTTTGTCAATAATGTTTGTCATAAATGAGATGGTATACTCAAGATTTATTGACTGAGAGAAATCCAGATAGCTTTATGATCTGAGAAGTATGTCTCTAGTGTGCCACATTGGAAGTTGTCAATATTTGTGAATATCAAATCAATAGTGGATCCGTAGTCATTAGTAGGATCAGTTACCACTTGTTTGTAGTCCAGCTGTTGAACCATTAGTTTGTGCAGTCGGTTTTTGTCTGGTGTTTCTTTATTCCAATCAATGTTGAAATCACCCATCACTACTACTTTTGAATCTTTGATGTGTTTTTTGTGAATAGATAAAAGTAGCTCGCAAAGTTGTTTTGTTGGTTTATTTGGCGGTTTATACACATTTATTATAGCCAAATCTGCCATTGCTGTTGTTCTTGAGATTGCTATTTCAATGCCTTCAAAGGATTCATTTGATGGGAAATCACATTGAAATAAATGTT
>VMBQ01001056.1:83071-157105 GCA_007657795.1 Dreissena rostriformis | reverse complement strand
GTGTGTGTGTGTGTGTGTATGTATATATAATCAGCACATAACTGGCTTTTGGTATAATCTTAGCACTTTGTAGTGGTACTGCTCTAACTCGTCATGTCCATGAATATGCTGATATCCCTTGTTACGTCTTGACCACGGAGGACGCATGTGATCGGACAAGAATATATGTATATGGTTGAGAAAAAAATGTTAAACACCATCGAATCAATCTTTCTAAAGCACTTGATCCGAAAACGGATGCAAGAACAGAAAGTAGTAGTTATAGATTGGGGAAATGTGCTGTTCAAACAGTACAATTACATATTTTATATATATGCCCTAGCGCTTTCGACCTCTTCATGGGCTTATTGACACATATTTGGTTATACGTGCAACATTAGACATGACAGCGAAAAGTTCTAAAAATAGATAATTCAGATTTGAATGATCGCAACTCACCGATAAAAACATGCACTCTCCTAGAGCCGTATCGTTATTGTGTTAGGTTAATTACATGAACATAGGGGTTCAAAATAGACTGGCTCCAGATTTATTTTAGCAATTAATTTGCATAAAATATTTGACAACTGTTAAAATGCAATTTTATAAAATATGGGATATAATTATGTTGTAAAGATTCCATTTATGTGTCATTTTTATTTATTCCATATGGAGCAATGGTGTTCAGTCGCCTTATCCATATGGAATAAATAAAAATGACACATAAATGGAATCTTTACAACTAATATTAAACCTCTTTGTACATGCAATTAACCTTACACAATACGGACACGTCTCTAGGCGAGTGCACGTTTTATCGGTGATTTGCGATCGGCAAACGATCGTGCAGTTACCGTATCGGATCCATTTTACTAAACATAAACAAACGTTTACTTGTGAAAATGACCCTTAAATAAATTGAAATTGATTGACATGTATGCGCATGGCAATAGCCTCTGAAAATTTCCCCGTAAGTATGAAAGTTACCATCGAACCATACGGACTTGGTCTACTTGCAGAAGATGAAACATAATATCGCCTTAAGGTATATTTTTCTTACAAGAAGCTACACATGTAAGTTGCCAAGATTGCATATATACTTTTCAAAGACAAAATGAGTTTGATTGACATTCAGTCTCTGTATTTAAAATTCGAATAACCTGTCATTTAAAACACTTAATGAGTGAAACACGAACACTCATGATTTATATACTAGTTTAATGCAAATTTGAAGAGATATAAAGTCCACCATTAGGTACAATAATCTACTTAACACTCTGAACATATGGATTTGTGACAAAGAAAATGCCAAAAAATTAACAATTATTATTAAATTGAAACGACACTTTTTCCACAACATTGTCACATTCGAAAATCGATTAATTATGCAATGCTCCTCTGGTGCATTGACTATTTTTTTCGAATGCTTGCTCGCTGGTGCATGTTATTCCACTTATCAATTTAAGTATTCTACTATTCATCGATTTCTATTTGCGTAATCAACATCCTTGAAAAGCAATTGTTTTGTTATAACATGCATTTTACTGTAGGAAAACTTCTGTATATAATGTCCCATAGCTTGCTACTCGCATGAAGATTAGCATAAAAGGGGTTTAACGTTAAGTCTCTTTATTTTGAATCGTTGGTCATTTTTTTTTCGGAGCTCTTATTAACATATTATACATATTATACATTTTCACATTAAACATAATACTCTAGCTCCAAAATCACTTAAAGTTCTAAAATCACTCATAGAGCTTCTTATGAAAGCTTAAGAGCTGCGTTTTTGCTATACATCCAGTGCACTACGAAATAAGGGTGAGGGATTTTTTAGTGGTTTGGGCAAGGTTCCAAGGAACCAACGTTAGGCTGCTCACAACACTTATATAGCTACACTGACAAATTGGCTACGGAGAAAATACCTGAAATAAAGAAAACGTTGTGCAAGTAAGCACAATTTTGAGTGTTTAAATATTTATGAATGTCAGATTGCTAATCGAAAACAGAATAAAATACAGAAAGTCAGAATCACTTAATTCGCAAAAGCCTAAATGTATCGCTAGCTCGTGCCCCCATTTTGACAAAAATAATCCTTTTACCTCCAGTTTGCTCTGTTGCAGATACATACTTCAGAAACTGGCATGGGACAATACCGTTTTGGAACTGGTCGAACATACAGGAAATAAGCCGTTTTTTGTTGAAAGAGGCTGAAATGGGCTGAAAGACGAATTTTGCCCAAAGTATTAAAATAAATAATGCTAGATATGTTCACAGCAACTGATTTGGAATCTGTTGTCCCTACATTTAGGAAAGCTTTTTTTATAATTTGTTAAGGCTAGATCATTGATCTAGACAGTATGAGGTGATAGATACTGTGTATTGTCCCATTATGCATGTGTACTTCTCTTATGTTTATACTATTTACCGGTAAATGAAAAAAATTAAACCACGGTTTCACTGCTGGTGCCTTTATCTTTATTGGTTAAAAATATTTTTAAGTATGCATGCTACATAAATTTAATGTGTACATTGGTATGAAACATCTTTTTCCGGTAAACCTCATAATATGTATGAAAAACCGCGTTCTCTATCAACAAACGGTCAATGTCAACATCGTTATATGATTAGTTCCGGATTTAAATTAACAGGCGCATACCATAACAGGAATCTAAAGACATAAGGTATACACACACATTTTATTCTATCTTACTAAATTTGGTTCAGCTATAAATTGTGAAGCCTTTCTGGCGAGCGCGAAAATTATTGATAGGTTAGTAAAACAAATGTATTTATAAATCACACTCAAAACAAAACTACACAACAAACACACATCACACTAGTTAACAACAAAGACGACAATATACATGTATTGCCAAGACAGTAAGATCAAAAAATGATGTACAAAATTAAAAGTTGGTCCACTGACACTTACTGTACCTCAACAGTTTAACAATAATGAAGACGTCATACATTTTTTTTACTGAACATATTATTCTTTGATTTTCACATTAGAGGTTTCAAATTAACATATTTTGAAGTGATTGACTTTTTTTACATTTTTTGTGACATCTCATTGCCGTTAATGGATCTATAAACGTAAGTGATTTACATTTTAATAACGAAAAACAATAATTTATTTAGCAGCATTTGTATGAAATATTGGGATATTTATTTGAACTGTACCCCCGAAGAATGTTCTGCGATTATGCGAAAAGTATTCCTAGCCTGGGATGTATGCGTATTTAACATAATCGATCTATTGACCCATTGAAGAAATGTTTACTAAAACATTTTTTTTCACACAAAACAAAGTATGAAGTGTTAAATTAAAGATGAAAAGCATTATAGTACATGTTACAGGTCTATCTTTAGTGGAAAGATCTCTGATGTGTGGTGTTTTATTTCAACATATCTTATTTGGAATCGAAAAATAATAACAATTGCTATTTCAATTATGCCCTCGAGTACAAGTAGGGTACCAACCACGTGTAATCTTTCACCTTTTTACATACATCTATATTTTTAAAGATTGGTCTATCGTTTACAGTTTCTTAAAATTGGACGTTTGTCCTTGGATTTTGAAACACATTTACACATTAAATATACCATGAGTTTATTTAGCAAATAATGTAATTATTGTTTTGTTTGGCAAATATTTGGGCGAGGATTGATTCCTTTGTGCATTTACAAATACGGACAAAAACAGCAAAAGCAACAACACGAACAACAAAACAGGTAGGATGATTCTTTTGCCAAAGGTGTAATTATTTGGGCGAGGACCGATTCATTTTTACATTTACGAATACAGACAAAAAAAACAGCAAAAGCAACAACAACACGAACAACTAAACCGTTTGATAGTTTTAAATTATCGCCTAAGTAGAACATGTTTTTTTTTAAAGTTTAATAAGTTCGATGTCAGTATGTTGATGAATTATTATAGCACAAATCCATGTAATAGTCTTTACTACAAGCGTTGTTTATTTTTTTCGTATATTGTTGCTGTCATATCTAGAACACGTTCAATGCAATTCATTTTACATCATACTTTCACTTAACAGATAATATATTTAGAAGTCCAGACCAACGTCAACGTTGTGATCACGTATTAGTTATGCAATGGTTATTAATGAAGGGACTCTAAGCTTTGTTTTCCGTCTATTTTGGACAACGTCCATTTGTTATGCTGATGTCGTCGAGAGCGACGTCGCTCGTGAACGAATTTCCTATCCTCGCCTCAAATTCGAACTGTAATTTTAAGAAAATGTGCATACATGATTAGCATATTTGGTCAATTTACAAGCAAAAACAATAATATGCGATTCAGTTTTTGATTACTCAGTATATTGAAACTAATGAAAGCTTCACTTACGTAAAATGTTCCATTCCGTAGAGTTGCAGCTTTTACGTCGGCCTCGAAACGATTCCACTGCACACCAAGTGACCCATCTTCGCTTAATAGTTCCTCACTCTTTGATCCTGTTGCGTACATCACCAATTTTAAACTTCCTTTAAACACAGCACCAAACATGTGGTAGTAGAACTCCACACAGTACGACCCGCCTTGGAAATTCGGGGAGCGAATTTTGGCGATTTGTCCCTCGTTATTACTGGCATCAGCGAATATATAATAACCTAAATCAGCAAAACGGATATGCAGTGAGAAAACATGTGGATCATGCTATCTATATGTAATACGACGATTCGAAGAAGTGACGATAATGTTTATTTCACAAGTTTAAAGATCACGACTTTTTTTAGATTTCACATCATCACATACGTATGGTTATACATGTTGAAACAAACATTAGGGGGGGAGGGGGTATTCATGATATTTAGATCATTCAAAAATTGCGATAATACTGTTTCTACTTATTTAAAAGGATGCTTTATTCAACATAAAAATAAATTGGGTTTCTTTTAACATATAAGTGAAAATAAAGTTAAAATGATAATAAATATGACGATTGTACGATATGTTCATGAACTTCATGATGCATATTTCAATTACCAACATAACAAACTTGCATGTTTGGACGTATATACCTGTAACAGATTTATGTCTATCGTAAGCTGGACCTGTTTTTCCCGCTTCATCGGTCGGTCCTTTGATCCGTTTGAAGGAAAATGTACTTCCATTGGCACGCGTCCAGTCACAGAAGTCCTTTTGAAAGTCGCAAACAGAGCTGGTGACTGTTCGTATTTCTAAAATTTCAAATATAACAATGGTACGCATATGATGTGTATGATGCTAGCTATAAAATGACAACAGGGCGAGTTTTTGCCTTTTTGTTCACCTTCAGTAATAACCATAGAAAGGATGCAGTAGCATTTGTGCTTTCGGGAGCGCCATACACGATAAGCTCGTAATTTTCAAACTTACATTTGATGTCATCGGATACAATTATCAGTGTTTCTGAGTGTTTGATAGTTTTCATTATTTACAGAAAGAGTTGATTATGTGTCTCGAATGATCTGGATTCATTTTCGACTTTGCGTCAAATGATGACGAGCATCTTAAAAAATATAGTCTACGTTTAAAATACATTTGAAACATTGATATGATAAGCTCTTTCCTTGATAAACAACCTCAAATAATACAGCAAAGAAAGTCTAACAACAATTAATCACTACTTGCATCCATTATTTTGAATCGCTTGAGCAATTTCTATCATAATAATTTCACTTACCGGTGTTAATGATTTCATCTGCATCTTTTAACGAAATGACTTTGCAGTGGTCGTCAGGAAATCGAGATTCTTCCGTAGCCCGTTTGTATTTTAAATTGGTTTTGCAGTAACCGCCTAAGCTAAGTCCAAAATATGAGTTGTGTTGGTAAATTGCTAACGGGTTAAATTTATTGCATGTTTTGTCTTCGTTGTCTGTGCATATTGTGTATTCTGAGCCTAGAGTCATGTCTTTTGGATACAAGACCGCAGTTTTATGATGATAATATCCTGATTTTTTAAAGGGAATCCTTGAAACTGGGTCAAGCCAATGGATGATACGCCAACTATTTGGAACTGCCTTATCATGATCAAACGCATAGTTCGTGTCGCCAACACGCGGCATTCCAAACGTGTACAATGTCAATCGATCTTTTGCAACAACGCCCTCGTTAACTAGAGCGTAAGCAGTCAATGATGCAAGAGCGCCACCTAACGAGTGACCTGTAACTACCACTTCATATTTCTTGTACTCGTTGGCGAGCCTCTTGACACTTTCTCGAATACATGGATCATATAGTCTTTTAAACGCAAAGCTGAAATATGTATTTACAAGACCATTCCAGAAAGGCATGCTATGTTTATGAAGAGAACTATTTATCGCTTCATCTTTAAGTTGATTCAATCCACCTGCCGTGCCGCGATAGCCGACGATAATCGTTTTCGTCTTATGTGATAAAGCTGTATATACGAAGCATTCCTTATAGTCAAACAATCTCTCACACTTTCTTCCTATAGCTTCTACAATTTCAAGGTTTTCATTTTGCAAAATGTGATTTATGCACTTGGACAAATACTCGGGCTCAGCGTACGCCACAGCGGACAGTTTGGCGAACATCAATGCCTTGCTTTCATTGTAGTTTGTACTTTTAGTGTTGCTGCCTTCGCAGAGAACTGCAATGGCTTTCCATGAGATCACTGCTAACAATGCGAACATGTAACCCATTTTGTCAGTTGAAGAACAATACTTAATTTGTAGTGTCGACAACGCATAAGACTCCTAGCGTTACAACTTTTTCAGATGATTTCGCGCTAAAACGTACATCCCGAACTTTACTTGAAAAAAGTCTGTGCAATAATGTCAATGTTAAATGCCGGTATTTAGTCTTCTCGACGAATGTACATATGTCCTTTCTTTTATCGAGTCCTTTCCGATATCAGTAGCCTTTTATAGCCTAGCTACTTGCTTTATCGTAATTGCGTCTGTTAAATTGAATTTAAAAACCTGGATTGAAGTTATTTGAACAAGCTCCTTCTTATCAAGCATTTCTTTAAAGGGACAGTTTACAGCCACTTAGTTTAGTTTGGTTTGTATCGCGTTGTCATACATTCAGAAAAATGCTGAATCGGGCTTTGAAACCAACAACGTATATAAATACAATGCTAAATATAGTAACCAACTTAATAAATAATATCGTATCAGCTGAATTACAACCAATGTTTGAGGTATATTCTTTAATAGAAGATTTATAGACAACAATTCAACTGGTGTGTATACGCCTTATGTCTATCAATGTCAAATATCGTGCCTTCTTCTGATACAACTATGGCTGATGTACATTTAGCTACTAAGTGCTCCAACAAATATACACTAAAGTCGATATTTGTATAAAAGTTGCTTGGCGAATGCAGCTCAATTCTATAAGATATGATCACAGAATATATATGCATTGACTTTTAACAGAACCTTAAAGTGGGGGAAATAGTTCAAAACGACCATCAAGATTTCAGAGAAAAAAACGTTATACTATACTTTCTCTTTTAATTGTTTGAGTTCCGTGTTTCAGAGTATTCAAATTAAGCTTTTTATTTTAAAACTGGTTTTTAAATGTTTTAATTCCGCCTCGAGTTGTGATAGATTTCCCGATTTGACTATGACGCATTATGAGGCCGATATACAGAATTCCGCGTAGAAATGTCGAGTTTGTATAAACCCATATTATAACCATACTCTGTCATTGTTAAGTTATTGTGAATACATAAACAATATCAATTTTATCACAATTGAGCTTAACCTTGAGATTTTAATTAATTCTCCAATTACGATATATTTAATCTTCGAGTTTTGTTTGTAGTACGAACTTTCACTTTCAGTTTTAATCAAGCAAATTAGATGAATTCATATAAGATTTGTCGAACAAAATATATAACCCATATTTCGGTTAGTGGGTACATGAAATGTTTATTTACTTCCAGTTCAATTGATTGAACGATAAGTGCAATGTAATTCCTTCTGTTTGCTTAATAATGGCTACTCTTGGAAAGAAGGAGTGTGTTCCCATTTCGCTAAGAGTGGGGTTGCAAAGATTGCATACAACTTATTCAATTAATAACAACTACTGACGTAATGGTTCACCTAACATCTCCGATGTTTAACGATTAACGATTGTTGCAAATAAATGGCGGCTGAATTTAAAAGTATGAATTTAAATGCATAAACATCTAGTTAGGATTGTACCAGATAAAAGTTGTCGATAATATATTCTCTTTTGAATGAGGCATGATGATGAATATTGTCAGCTGGACCATCCCCAGTGTTACTGACCACTTGCTGCTGGTCAATCCAGGTCTGGGATAACAACGGTTTGTATTTCAACTGTTTAAAAAAGCACACGTTTGCAATATTTAGCCCATTTATGCCTAGTAGACTCTCCCATCTTTCTAAATTGGATCAATTTATTTCCAAAATTAAGAATGTCTAGTATATTTATTTCTATATTTAGAATATTTCTTACAGAAATTCCTTTAAAGAAACAGCGCAGACCCTGATGAGACGCCGCATCATGCGGCGTCTCTTCTGGGTCTACGCTGTTTGCCAATCCCTTTTTTCTGGAAGCTAGGCATAAATGGGTTAATCAATATACTCTAAATTTTAAATAAAAAAATTATGTTTACAACTTTTATACGTATATTCAACGATAACGTAACTGTTTCTCAAATAGAAATACATTCAACTGACTTTTTTGAATTAACACGCAAAACTGTGGACACGACCTTGAAATGACGATTGAAGCTGTATCATAAGTACTTATTCGTGAGATAACAGGGACCAGAGTGGTTAGTCTAAGTATTACAACGTGTTTTCGTCTGAACAAATTAGCCGCATGCCTGAACAAGGAAGAGATCAAAATATAGTTTATCTTACTGCCTTATCAAAAGACGCATATTGGTTTGGGTATATTGAAAACTTCACTGCCTTAAAGCATACTTCAATCAAAGTTTTATTTAATGTTTGTTCACAAGTATGCCTGGCCAGATAACATATCAATGATTGCAAAATGTCGATTTGAAACTACCGTAAACCGTTTGTTTGCTTTTCTGTGTCAATGTTCTCTTCAGAAAAATGCAATCTTGTAAACTGAAATAGCATGAAAGCCTAATGGCTACTTAGATACTAGATACGTTATATCTTAAGCATCCAGAGAGACGTGTGTTCGTGTTTTAATAATAACGCATATGCAGGACTTAACAAAAAAACTATAAACTATTTTTACTGTTGGGGTGATTGAAATAGTACCCGTTTTAAACATATTTTATCGCTATTACGTTAAACGAAAGATTGCATATACATGCATATATACATGAATGTCTTCACGTGTAAGTTTTTAATACTACATCGTTTGTCTTTAAATAACTCATTATCTTTTCATTTAAATTCTTCAATGGGTATAGGAGATAAGAAGAATATGCAAAATCAATTTAGGCTAATTATTGACCATCAAGTGTGACTTTGACCTTCAGCCGGGGTACCAGACTCATGCCTTTTGCTGATAGTTGCGATGAAATTGTAGCTTAGTTTCATGAAAATCTCTCAATGGTATAGAAGATATAGACGGACATTAAAATGATGTTAAACCTCAAAGTAATAACACGAGCGTAACATGTAGTTTGCTTGGCACTCGTGAAGATATGCTGCTTCTGAGAAAAGTGCATTTTACTGTATTGTTTTGATACATAAATAAAAACTTTGGTCAGTAGCAACTATGCAATGGCATAACAATGTGCGCGGTCCTTACACTCTACGGATGCATAACATGGGTACCCTTTTAAAGTGTGCTTAGTTGCGTGGATATTGAAGATAAACGTGAATACAAATGCCTTGTAGATCACTCAAAATTAGTTGAATAAAACATACCAAAGCCACCAAAATATTTCAGATTGAGTATCTGTGAAAGACAGAACCAAATTTGTTGTTTTTGACTTGACGAAATCGCACAAATGATTTGGAAAAGATGTAACCATACAATCTACAAGCCTCACGGTCGTTTTATGGCTGCGTGTAAAATATTTGCATTTGTTTTCATTCGCACAATTATGTCATTGAATACATGTATAGAACGAGCAGCCGCCAACTCACATTGACCAACACGCTGCACCCATACAAACCTTCCAGAATAGCGACCTGGCATGATCCGAACAGGCAAGTACAAAACCAGATCGATTTCATACTGGCGCCGCAACGGTTAAAGTCCAGCATCAACAAGGCAAGCACAAAAACGTTTCCTGGTGCAGACATCTGCAGTGACCATGACTTAGTGCTCACCACCATCAAGCTGAAGTTTTGAGAGCACGCGCATCGCAAATAACCCTCGCGTTAAATTTGACTTGGATAAATTGAAAGATCAAGTGATAGCAGATGTATTCTAAGCACAGATATGTGGCAAATTTGCAGCCCTGAACATATTAGACAATGACATCGACACCATAACCAACAACATCAAGGATGTCCTACTGCCATCGGCCGAACAAGTGCTTGGGAAAGAGAGTAGGAACAAGGCTTGTCACCATAGGATGACATATACCCCCTTATTCAAGGGTAAATTACCAGAAAGCGAACAGGGACGTAAAGAGAAGATGGAAGATGCCAAGGAGGAATGGATTTAAGTACAATGTACCATCATCGACAAAAAGATGGTCACAGGCAGCATAACGTCAGAGAAAAAACTGAATGGACAATGTACAAGGCTGGAAATCACTTCCCATGGTTGAAATAATCTAATCAGCACATAACAGACCTGACTTGAGAAGGATTTCTGTATCGTCTTTTATCATTTCCCTCCAACGGCCAAACCTGTCAAGGGATTGACGATAATACTGATAACAAAGAGAAAGAAACTTAATATGCCACAGGCACTGATTACCCGAGGATTAATGTTTGAGATAGACAAATACACCAAGTCTTTTAAAGAGGACTTGCTTCCAGACCAAAAATCCATCTTTATAAACACTCAATACTTGTAAAATTGACAAATGGGCCGTTATCACACAATGTTTATTGCAGATATAATTCATTTCTTTTCCGTAACCTCAACATTATGGTTGTTCAGTGATAAACTTTTGAGAAAAGTTCACCAATCACAGCTGTATTTTCATAACTAGAATGAAAAAAAGACAAAGTGTCATAATTCTGTCAATCCTGGTCGCAGCCAAAATTCAGCCGTTTAGATCATCTTCACTTTCGGGTCAATCTGCTGTGAGAGTTTGAGCAAAATCCGCCAAGCAGTTCAAGAGGAGATGAGTTCAGCAAACCTCGGGACTCTGTATTATATAGATGAACAAAAAAACAAAGGGTCGTAACTCCGCCGATATTGGTCGCAGCCGAAATTCTTTCCATAACGATCACCATCTTTATATATATATTAATACGAGCGACATCCTCCAGGCAGTTGAGGGAAGTGAGTATGCAAAATTTCTTGGACTATATATTATACAGAGAAAATATGGCAAAAACTGACCACAGCAAAAAATCCTTTATGTGTGCTCATCTTGCGATAAAGCTCCTTTAGCTGAGAACATTAAAGAAAATCAGCCAAGCAGTAAAAAATAGTACAGATATTATCGTCATTTAAACATACCAACAAGCAGTCCTACATTTTCCACAACTGGTTGCAGCCAAAAAAAATAGTTTATGATTTTATACACATTACTGTTAATCAGATGTTTACGGTGAAGTGAAATCTAGCCAGCACTTAAAGAGGAGTTGAGTTCACAAACTTCAAGGCGTTCGTAGGACGGACAGACACGTATTATGCTTAATGCCTCATAATTTCTGAGGGCATTAAAACTTTAACTTTATACGTGTTTTTTGGAAAGAAATATGAATAAATAACGTGTTTTATCAGCTTTTCTAATCGTTTGCACGAAACAAAACGCTACAAAAGCTTTATTATCTATCAACTTGAAAATAGCTACGTTCGAGAGATAGGTAGTTTAAATACTTGATCGGTTGAATGATACTTTATATAGTCAGTGTTTTGTTTGATGTTATGTCCAAAGTGTGTCAATATTGATACCAAATCTGAGATCGATACCTTAGCTTCGATTCCATATCAACATGAACATGATTTGAATTAGGCAGTTTTAAGGCTGACGAGTAATTACGATCGATATTGGTTTGTACAAACGTGTGTATTATTTAGTTTTAACCTTTTTGTGTTAGCTCATTTGCAACTAAAGCCGAAGGCTTAGTGAAACACTTTCGAGTCCGTGTCCTGGGTATAACCAGTACTTGTTATATTTGATGGAGTTTAAAGAACGCTCCCACACTTGAGATCGAGCCCATGACCCCAAGATCGCTTCGCGGACACACTATCCACTACGGCGATTTTATGGTGTGTATTATTTGTTGTTGATACTCCCTTGAACTGCATACATGTATGTTTATATTTGATCTCTTTAAGATATAAAAAAAACTGTCAGTATACCGTCGTTTAACCTTATATTATGCTGGATAATTTCATTGACATTAGCCGACTTCAACAATTGTAATTCTGAACAACAATTTCAACTTTTTTTTATTTTTCCATGATGCATACCAAGACAAAGTGTCAGTGCAGGGATCAAATTCGATGATGTTTCATCGAATTCGAATTTCCCTGACAGATGTGTTGACAAAATACTGGTACAATAATTCCCGATTTCGCTTTTACCTTTGCAATGTGTCAGATTTTATCGTTTTCCCCTGATTGTTGCTGTTAAGTTTTTGAATTATCTGCTTTCTCCTTGCAAAGAAATATTTTAACTGTTTACCCTGTTTTCCTAAGACGACGCCCAGCCATTGAATATCCTGATTTTTGTTAAAGATTCAAACTGGTTGCGGTGTACATATAACGGGTAAGGCAAACTTACATGTCTGAGTTGCTTAATTCACCGATAACCCTGTGAACTATAGACTTGTAGTGAACTTCCTAGTTGAACAGGCTTTTGCTTAACTAGTTTATACAACGCATTTATCTATATACGTAAATATTGCTTCCTTTAGCAAATAAAACGGTTTGTGTACGTTATCGCTTGCAAAAATGAACTGAAGATTTATTGCTGTGTGCATAAACTATGACTTAAGCTACTATTGACCGGGTGCTATAGATGAACATTTGGTTTGGGCGTAAAAACAAACTGATTAACAAATGTAAATGTTAACGCAATCAACAAGTGTCTTATGTCCTAATTTTTTTCAACGGGTGAGCCAAACGCACTTGTCAATCATAGTTATGTTATGTGTATTTTTTAACATTAGAGCATATTAAAATTGAAAAGCAGTATTAAAGCACTGTTGAATTATCACAAAATATAAAATCCATTTTGTGCGAACGTTCGGCTTGTGATTTTGTTTCTATTTAGACAAAATTAAATAAATTATATTTTTTAACACCCCTTGTGTGCTGTGAGAATTATCCATACAGCTCAATGCATTATACTGCCAATACTCGATTACTCTTAAAGAACGTTTTCAACCGCATGTGGTTATCATTTGGACAATTTTTGGTCGGAAAAAATAAACACAACAAAGCAGTGTTGCACACAAACCAATTAATTCTATTATAACATATTTGAACAAATACAAATCTGATCCCTTGTATATCATGCATTCCTGAACACACGCAAGTTATTAAATTTCCGACGTTAAGTAAGTTTTGAGTCAACAAAACAAATCACAGATCACAACCAAAAATGAACTTAATCTAAAACATATATCTAAAGTCCTCAGACATGCGTATGCTATGAAATTTATTTATCTATTACAGTTTAATTTTAATTGACACAAATTATATATCACCGTATCATAAAGCATTAAATCGAACTTCTGCTAACTAGAGGAAACTGAACATTCGCAAGATCACTAAAATCATAACACGACGAAATACAATAAATAAGTAAGCGTGTGAAAATTAAACAATTGTTCAGTATCAAAATTATAACACATTGTGAGAACAGAATGCGTTTTAGTGTTAAGTTAATACAATGGAATAATCCAAATACAAACACTGGTTTTGTGTCATAATTATATAATTCAAAGAAGCTTTTGAACAATTTTGCCAGGCATGTTCAAGTATATTTGTGAACATCGAAACAATGGAATGGATTATGCGTCAGCTGCGTCTATTGGTCGGTTTCTTTGTGTCACGTGACCCCTCAATTCAGGCACTCGATCGTGCGCACCATGTCTGCAAATAGACAATATAGAAAATAGTTATAATTATAAATTTGAGTCGCGCTCTGTGAAAACGGGTTTGAATGCATGGGCGTAAACTGTCGTACCAGATTAGCCTGAGCAGTCCACACAGGCTAATTAGGGACGAAACTTTCTGCCTAAACTGGATTATCGTAAAGAAGATTCTTCCTTTAAACGAAAAATACAATAAAAGCGTGAAGTGTCGTCCCTGATTAGCCTGTGCGCACTGCACAGGCTAATCTGGGACAACACTTTACGCACATGCATTAAACCCCTTTTTCACAGAGCGAGGCTCATTAGAATCAGAGGTAGAAGGAGAATGGCCGTACAAGGGATATCATGACCAATCCCTACACGAGTTATGTGTCCAGCGATGTACCAACTGAACTAGCCCGCCATTATTATTGGATAATATTATAACTGCATTATATATAATTACTGCGTTTTGTAATGTTGTTGATATAACAAACTGAAAACTACAGGTATTATATTCTTATAAATCCAATAATCATGTTAGTCTAAGTCTTCTTTACATTTTTTTTGTAATCCGCCAAGGCTAATTAGAGACGACATATTTCGCGTTTATGGTACATGTATTTTCCTTTTAAAAGAATTCTCATATAACGAAAATCCAGTTGAGACGACGGAAAGTGTCTTCCCTGATTAGCACGTGCGGACTGCATTTAACCCACCTTTTCAATTTCATTTGATGGTACAGATGGTAAGAAAGTGGAGCACAAAACTATCAATTTTCTTGTGAAAGATTTAAAAGCCTGCACACATACCATCTTATTTCCTTTCTAATTGTATGAACCATACATTTGTATGTGATATCACGAACATTATGCTGAAAGCAAACACAGCCAAGCCATAAATGTCACGGAGAGGACAAGAAGCCAACACCAGAAAAATGCGAAATAACATGAAACTCCAATTAACACAATAACCCATCAGTTCGATACAGCTACAAGGCATTTTATGGTTATGTGTACTTACAATAAATACACTTACTAAAATATTGTTTTGCGTAAAACAAACATAGTTTTAACGTGACTCAAGTGAAGCATCTGACATATGTAATTAGAAAGTCGCTAAACAAAGAAGCTAAACGAGAATTTATAATAATTAATAATTATAACACTGAAAGACCGTTTTTACAAGAGTGATACGTGGCAATGGCTTATCTTTACGATATGTTAAGTCTTCGTTGTTAAGTTGTACATTTATTCAGAGTAAATGGGTAAACACAAATACCGCTAGGACACATGTTACTGTTTTGCTTATCCTCCTCGTTGTCTGCGTACACAGCTATTTTTCACAGAAGGTATTTCCAACAAACTGTCTCTGTTTTCCAGAGACAGTGATCAGTAGTCACTATGCAATGGCATTACCATGTGTCTGTGTGTGGTAATGACCCGCGTGAGGATGCATAACATGGGGACCCTGAGTGTGTCCCGTCAACACTTATATCGCATTAAGTAACTTAAATTACGGGAGTTTTAACAAATTTTAAAAACTGAAAAACATTTAATATTGACGTGGTATCGTGTTGTGGAGGGAGTGGCAGGGGTGTCAATTGTCCCAAATTTGAAATCCTGAAAAATATATCTGGGGCGAAAAAGGGCCCCCGGTGGGTTCAGGGCACAGGCTAGGGGTCCAGGGGGGCGGAGGCCCCTGGAAGCTCCTGCATTTTAGCTTATTTGAAACAAAGAAATCACTTCTCCTGAGCTTAAAGACACCTGTATTTTTAAGTGATTCAAAACAGAAAAAAAGTTAGTTTGGCTAGAAAATATCACAATCTATTTCTTTAAAATTTCATGTTGATGCATGGGTCTAAGTGGAATGTCCCCGTTAGGGGCGAAGGGCCCGCGCCCTAGCTTAATGTATAATTTATGTGCAGTACATGTATTCTTTACAGTATAATTGAAAATCTAAATTAAACAAACGGTGAAAATTAAAAATTTAATAAGGCTGACCTTAATAAATTGTTTGTTTGGAGTTAACCGACCGACGCACTAAAATACCCGCGACTCATATTTTTGTTTAGCCTTCTTTTTTTTTTAATTCACGTAAACCGGCGTTATATCTCTAAGAGCGTTTTTATTTAAACAATTATTTATATATTCTGAACAATTTATTCACAGTAATTATGGACCGTATCCGCAAAGAGTTCGCACATTTTAATCCCTTTTGTCAAAACATCGCAGTCTACACAATAGGTCAGTAGACCCGCTACTAGTAAGCGTTTTTTCACAACACCCAACACTTCATCCAGTTTCGTCCGGATTTTCTGCTTCATCAGCATATAGTACGATAACTGTTTCAATAATGACTTATGTAAACGACCGTAACGATAACAATACAGCGTGTTTGATTTGCAATTAAGTTTGAGGAAATGACAATTCCAAATCATTCGCGAAATCATTCTGTTAAAATTTACCACCAAACCTTTAACACAAATTTAATACACGCACGCTTTCCCTGCGTTTGACGTGGCGTTGTACATGTAGGGAATAATTTGCGCGCGCTTTTATCGAGACGAAGGTTAAAACACAATGTACATTGGCAGTTTTTTTAAAGAATGTGATAACGTCGAGTTATAATTCGGATTGAGAAGAGTGTTTTGGATTACAAGTTTAATTATGCGCATTTGAGAATTCAACAAAATACGGAATACGGACCAAGTTCTAGAAAGCTCATACTTCGGCAACCTCCGCGCAGAGATTTGACTGGAACCAGCATAACTGTATCAAATCCCTGCCATCATACACAACCACGTGATGATAGCTGAGCCACGTGATACAATAATCGCGTTTTACAGTATCAATGTCATAGAAAACAATGACGAAAAAGAATGTGCCGGAGAATTGTTTCCTTTGTTAAAACAAGAGTTTTATGTTTAACCGGTAAGTAAGACCCAGATATATATAATGATCTAAACTCCCTGCCGTTATTACTAACTAAGTCATAATAGTCGAACCACGTGGGCGTCTTACAGTATCAACGGTTATTTTTAAATTTGTAAACGGTAATATTTACTTGTTTAATTAAAGTAATTTCTTTTGTTATTATGAACCTAAACTTATACACTTTTTTCAAAATATAAAATAAAATGATACTCGTTTTCATAATATAATACTTAAAAAAATAACAATCTACCGAATCTGGTAGGATTTTCTTGTGATGGCAGAGGTTGTATGTGAGAGCATCGAACGACAACTCTGCGTGGAGATTGATACAACCTCTGCCATCACAAGAAAATCCTACCGCATTTGGTAGGATATTTTTTAAGTATAATATTATGAAAAGTAGTATCATTTTCTTTTATATTTTTGAAATAGTATATACGTTTAGGTTCAACTTCATAATATAAAAAAAAACTAAATTAAAAAAAGTAAAAATAACTTTTAATTTGTTTAAAAATAACCGTTGATACTGTAAGACGTCATTATTGTAACACGTGGCTCGGCTATCACGGCGTGGTTGGTTATAACGACAGGTATTTTATATCATTATAATATGATTCTTTTTTCTGGTTAATTAAAAACTCGTTATTTTCCCACCAAGAAAACAATTCTCCGGCGTATACACATTGTTATCTTTGCGGTTAACACTGTAAGACGACATGATTGTATCACGTGGCGCGGCTATCATCACGTGGTTGGTTATGACGGCAGAGATTTGATCCAGCTATGCCGGTTCCAGTCAAATCTCTGCGTTGAGGTTGCTCTTTAGCGTCGCGGTTAGAGTGTCTGGTTACCACGCAAGAAACCCTGGTTCAATCCCCCGTTCAATTTACTATAAAATCTCAGCTCTGGCGATGTAAAAATTGTCTATCGATCGCCTGAAATGCGATGGAAAAAAATCCGAAAAGACCGCTAAGAAATGAACCGACGAATAATCAATTTACGAAAATTCGTTCGAGTGCATGATCATTTTATAACGAAATTAATATTGTCGGCATTCCGGAAATTTGCGCTCGGTACCGATTTTGCCCGAAATTTTATTTAACGGACATGAACTGCAACTTACGAAAGTTCTTCGCTACTTTTCGAAAATCTTACATTTGTCCGCAATCTATAAATATTTCCAGTTATATATTTGGCAAAGAAAAGCAGTGCAAATGTATATACATGTATAGTAAAGCAATATGTTAACCAAATTATATATTGATTACGTATTTTCTTGGTAACTGGTTTTCATTTTCTGCAGTCAAACGATATGCACATTTTATTTCATGTGCAAAACACGTGTACATAGAATGACGAACATGCATGTGGTGATACGGTCGGTCTGTTTTATACTATTTCGCATTGTATTCATCAAAAATAGAAACTTGAAAGACTATTGAAAAGTTTAATTAGTTAGGGAGGGGCTGCTGCGGCCCCAGCCCCCCTGACAAGATTTTCCGGATTTCAAATAAAGGACCATTGACACCCCTGTCAAACCTCACACGTCTTTTATGTTCCCTGGTAAAAAGGCAATGCCTAAATCAACAGATGCATCCGTGTTGGCAAAACGCAGGAAATACGAGCAGCAATTTCAAGTATGTTGCATTTAGTCCAATTAAGGGTAAACAAAGATGTGAGCTAGTATTTTCTTATAGTCTCGAATTGTTTTAATGTGACCAACAATTTATATCATTTATGAATAGATCTCTATAATCCGAATATGTGAAAAGGCAGTTGATATGACAATGGATATGGCGGTGGATTATGATGCTGACAATTATTATGCTGACTCAGATAAAACCTTTGAAAACAATTAATAATTAATAATAATAAATTGACGTCCTTTCATGATAATATCAGTGGAAAAAAAATTGGCTATGACAAATTGCCTCTGGCTATGAAATGTTGAAAGTTTCATAGCCACATTGGCTATGAAGACAAAAATAATAGTTTTGCAGTCTGCCGTTGGATCCAAAAAAATGTTTTTATTAGCTTAACGAATTTAAAAGAAACGCTGAATTGGATTGATAACTTACGGCTTTTATATATATATATATATATATATATATATATATGTGGTATATTTATTTGAAAAGTAAACATTCATTTCATGTATAAATCCAAATTAAAGAACAAATTAACGAGGAGTGAAAGGCAAAAACAGTAGTTTATAGTAGTAGTAGTAGTTTATATAGGAGTGGAATAAAGTAAGGTGTGGGATAAACCTTATTTTTTTCTCAATGGGTCTTAATCGGTTCTATAAAATCATTAAGCTGAAGGATAAATAGAATTTTAACATACAGTTACTGTATAAATTATATCCTCCTTTGGACGACGTGGTATTCGGATTTGAATTAAAGCGACCTATAAAAATGAAGATTGTTATGCATGGGACGCACAATTTTGCTGATAATGAGCATCAAGACTCCACTAGAGTGAGGCATATACAACCAACTGCTTTGCTATCCTTGCTATATGTTGTTGACACGCGGTTTACGGGTGTTGTCATACGGTTCAATTACGGGATAGTTATAACCGGTAATTAATTGTTGCACGATTGTTACTTTTGTGAAAGTAACTGCGTAGTGACTGTGGGTTTGCCTGTTTTCAAATATGTGTCATGGGGGCCTAAGTTTCTGTAACATTTCTAGTAAATCATGCAATTTGCTGTGTCAATAGTTACATTGCAAGACAAATTTTGTTCCAATTTTTGCTCAATAATAAAATGTTTCACTTTATTTTTACTGTTTGTACAGGTTTGCCTTTGTAATAAGATGACTAGAATCCAATACAAACAATACCCAATGACAGATTTATTGTAATCGAGAGCTTAAGACATCATTGGCCAGGAAAAGGAGTTACCCTGATAAACTGACACTAATGCAAACACATGTGTTGATCAAGATGTTGACAACGCAAATTTGGCAATCAATTGATGTTGACGCCATCTTCCAGATAATATAGTGAACGTGACACTGTGTTGATCGAGAAATGTTTACTAATGGGAACCCGTATGTTGATCTAGAGGTTTTAGCAAATGCAAACCTATGTGGCGATCGAGAGATATCAACATCACGTGACAACTACTGTGAAATTCCAGACATGTTGACATCAAATGACAGCTTTTTTAGCAACGATAAGGAGCATTTCTGGTGCGACAACTGTGGACGTGTTCTGCGGGACCTGATAAGCTTGAGGCAGCATGTTGTGGAGCTCATTGGTGATTCCATCGTAGACAGAAATGACGCCTATGCCAGCCTCGCTTTACATGTGGGCCTTTTGAGTAATCAAGAACCTGTAACTGATGGAGATATGAAGAAAACGTTTGAATACACTACACTAGGTATGAAATAATGCTTAGCCTCTGATCCCAATATTGTTTGCATTCTGTTCTCACATTGTTTGCACAAACAATAAATGGAGGCTGTCAAGCGATTCCTATATTTCCATAATTTTCTGTATTTTCGACATATTTTAATGCATTGCACAAACCTCTTATATTTCTTATATATTTTCAGGTGATTTATTTCCTTTATTTTTTACCAAAGTAGGTTATTTTGTCGACATATATTCTTCTGTTTTACCATTTATCAACCTGGCTTTTGTATAATAATTGTTTTTTTTTGGTCCCTACGTTCGAATCAAATTCAAATAATTATTTTTCACTTGGTCATTGTTTTACTAGGTAAAACTCCAGTTGAAAAGCATACAAACATCTTTAAGAAAGTTAGCTTTTGTTAATTAAAGCACAAACATACCAATCTATCATGCTGTTTCATGCTTCAATATCATATTTAAGTCCGCACATTGTTTTTTCTTATTACTAAGTTTTGTTTTGTTAACTTCATTAGATGATCACAGCTTTTAGACCCAATGTAGAGCAAATACTTAAGACCCTAACTTCTATGTGACACTTAGAAGTCAAAGGTCAAATATGGCCACAATAGAGCTGGTCCAGACTATAACCTATTGCGTTAATAATGCCACGTGGAGATTATATACTAGGTATTGCAGTAAAATCAAATAAAAAATTCTCTGAACACTCGGTAAGTCATATTTATTGTCCGACATTCATGAAACTTGGTCAAAATATTTGTTTCAACGATATATATATATATATATTGCAGAGTTTGCATTAATCATTCAACTAATTAAAACGTCCTATGATTTACATTTTCCTCTCAATGTGGTGCACCTAGCTTTACCGGTTATTATTGTGAAGTATGTGTTGCCCTGTATTGTATCGGACTGCCCTAAAAAGAACTATCATATATTTAGAAAATTTCATCTCTTCATAATGTTACTGGAGTTACGTTCTTCCTCTGTATAAAACCTTGTCACATGCGGTCAAAATCGTATTTAGCCACTAGGAAAAGTGTATATTATGATAAAAAGTGTAACTTTTACAAGCCACATTGCCCTGTCATGATTAAACGTTATTTACAAATGCTTTGTTAACAATATAACGATCGAGTTCATATCTGGGTTGTTTGAGGCAATACACTGATTTAATAGGTTAAATGGAAGAAATACAATGTAAATTTTTTTGAGTAGCAATAAGATTATATATTAGTCTTTGTCCTAACGATTGTCACAGCGTTATCGCGTGCTAGCTGGAAACTGGATCATGTTGCATCAAAGAGCATTTTTGTAAAGATTTTATAATGCTACATTGATCGGTTGGTTGTGTATATGTGTTGTATCAAGCAATACGTAAGCTGGCTTCGATAACCTCATGTACACGTATTCGTGAAGCATTTATGTGGTCATTATAATGTTGTGTCATTAAAATAATTATATATTTCATTGATGTTTCACAGGGGCTACTGACAGTCAAGAGACTGCTGGGTGTAGGTACACGTGCAAGGCAGAGTTCTCAGAGTTGCAGGAGTTCAGAAAACACCAACATATACACACTGGACAAGGCATTACAACTCCAAATGAAAACGCGCTTCAAGTCAACAAGGGGTTTATTTCGTCAAATAACCTCACTAATAATATAAAGATTCGCAGAAGAGAGCGACCACATCTGTGCAGCGTGTGTGGAAAGAGCTTTCTATTCATCGCTTATCTCACTAGGCATATGGGAATTCACACAGGAGATCAGCCACACAGTTGTAGTGTGTGTGGAAAGGGATTTGTCACTGGCTCCAAGCTCATTGAGCATATGAGTATTCACACAGGAGAGCGGCCACATATTTGCAGCGTGTGTGGAAAGGGATTTGCCACCGGCTCTAGGCTAAAACCGCATATGACGATTCACACAGTAGACGGGCCGCATGGTTGCAGTGCTTGTGGAAAGGGATTTGTATTTGGCTCCAAGCTCACTGAGCATATGAGGATTCACACAGGAGAGCGGCCACTCAGTTGCAGTGTGTGTGGAAAGGGATTCGTCTCCATTTCTAACCTCAATAAGCATATGCGAATTCACACGGGACAGCTGCCGTTCAGCTGCAGTGTTTGTGGAAAGGGCTTTGACTACAATTGTAACCTCACTCAGCATATGAGGATTCACACGGGAGAGCGGCCATACAGTTGCAGCGTGTGTGGAAAGGGATTTATCAGCAGTTCACAGCTGAATCAACATATCATGATTCACTCTGGAGAGCTTCCACACAGTTGCAGTGTTTGTGGAAAGGGATTGTCACCAGTTCAAACCTCACTAACCATATAAAGTTTCACACGGGGGATCGGCCACACAGTTGCAGCGTTTGTGGAAAGGGTTATGTCACCAGCTCCAACCTAACCCTGCATATGAGGATGCACACGTGAGAGCGGCCGTACAAATGCACTGTTTGTGGAAAGGGATTTGGCGTGAGTTCAAGTCTCACTAGGCATATGAGCATTCACACTGGAGAGCGGCCACACAGTTGCAGAGTTTGTGGAAAGGGATTTTTCACCAATTCCAACCTCACTCGGCATATAATGATTCTCACGGGAGAGCGGCCTTACCGTTGCATTGTTTGTGGAAAGGCTTTCGTCACCAGTTCAATCCGCACAAGACATATGATGATTCACACGGGAGAGCGACCACACAGTTGCAGTGTTTATGGAAAGGGATTTGTCATTAATTACCACCTCACTAACCATATGAGGATTCACATGGGGAGCGGCCATACAGTTGCAGTGTTTGTGAAAAGGACTTTGTCACCAGCCGAGGCCTCACAAAACATATACGTATTCACTTGGAAGAGCGGTAATTCAGTTGAAGTGTTTGTGGAAAGGGATATGCCATCAGTTCCCGCCCTAATGAGCATATGATGATTCACACTGGAGAGCAGCAACTTAGTTGCAGCGTGTTTGGGAAGTACTTGGTCACCAGTTAATACCTCACAAAACATATGAGGATTAATACGGGAGGGCGGTCATTTAGTTGAGGTGTTTGTGGAAATAACGTTGTCACCAAATACCGAACCAATGTGCACATGAGGTTGCATACAGGAGAGCATGCGCATCGATGCACCGAGTGTGGCAAATGATTTTTAACTTCACCAGCCTTGAAGATGCACTTGAAATGCCCCACCGGGGATATTATTTGCAATGTTCCGTGCGCAGGATGAAGTTCGAAAATAGCGGAAATCGGGCTATACAAATACGGATCCACAAAAAACAGTGTGGATATGAGTGCCTAGTTTGCAAGAACAAGTTTTCTAAGTCCTCATCATTAAACATTCACAACTGCCGCTTACACCCTTGCAAACAGGGTGAGCTATGCACTGTGTAATGTCAATGTATAATCGCAAATAATTCATGTACCGGGATGGTATATATTAACACAGGTACTTGAAAAAAAAATATGTCCTTATATATATATATATATATATATATAAATAAAAGAAAAGGTATCCAACGATGATTTCACAGGTGTATTTAATAACGCTATGCAACAGCATCAAAGATCAAACAATGCACACATATGACGTTGTGGTTGCCAACAGGAAGCGTTCATCTATGATTAAACACCGTTTATTTGATGAAAATCCACCAAGTATGTCCAAAACAACTAAAAGTTTCACAAATATGAACCCAAAATTGAACTGTGTAATTCTCGAGGTCCAAATGTCAATTATGACGGAAGGCGAGTTTTGGTCGATTTTTCACAATTAAACAAGAACTTCGCTATAAGCTCCACGTACGTTTTTCAGTAACTAAACTGTCTTTCGAAATACATCGTTCTTTAGTTACTGCAGAACAAAAATACTTAGAAAAAGTAGAAAATACACCAAATATTATATTATAAGTTAAAACAGTATACATGTTACTGTTGGAAAGAGCTAAATTTTATCTTGTTATCGATTGGTTGAATGAGTCGTAAATTATTGAACAAGTTTACCAATTTTATTTTCAACCAATGAAACGTCTTCTTTCTGTAACACCGCTTCTGCCTCAAAATGGTGGTCGCGATGGTGCGAAGTACGCAAAATGTGCTGTTTCTTATGAATTTTCGACTTTTTACCGTTCAACTGGGACTAAAGAACGACGTAGTTCGAATGAAAACTTAGTACATGAAAAACGTATGTGGAGTTAATAACAAAGTACTTGTTTAATTGTGAAAAAAAAACACCGAGATTCGCCGTCTGTCATAACTGACAGTTGGACGTCGAGAATTACACACTGCGATTTTGGGGTCATATTTGTGAAACTTTAAGCTGTTTTGGACATACTTGGTGGATTTTCATCAAATAAACGGTGTTTAATCATAGATTGATGCTTCCTGCTGGCAACCACAACGACATTTGTTTGCATTATTTGATCTTTCATGTTGTTGCATAGCGTTATTAAATACACCTGTGAAATCATCGTTGGATACTTTTTCTTTTATTATATACATAAGGACCAAAAAAACTGTTTCAAGTACCTGTGTATATTAATTTACCAAGATCCAGCTAATTGTTGATCAGGTTTTGAAAATGTCTGCTTGAACGTTACCTTTTCCTGAAAGTGTGAGAAACTTGCTTCAGATAAATAAATACATATTTACTTAGACTTTAACATTGCTTTAAATAACTTACACTTGAGCTTCTATGTTGTGTCATTGTTTCAGTTTATAGTGATGAGATTTTATATTGCTACAGTTAACATGGGCTACACCTGACTGATGTGTCATTCGCTCTTGATAAAATTAGCCTTTTTATTACCCATTAATCCATAAAAAGTTTAAAACCCACTTCAAATGATTACCCTATTGAGGCATGAAACATCTGTGTTCCTAGATCACAGGCTAAGGTCACACGCCCTTAGCGCTGTGAACGAGAACGAATGTAATCGAGCAATGGTCTTGTCTGTATCTATGCACATACGTAAAATACATCACGAAATCTTAAGTCAAGTAACCAACTTTTGTTTACTATTACTAAGGCAATTTTAAATTATCTTGCCTTTAATTATAGCCTTTAGACGTGGTTTCATATAACTTCCTGATTCTATTTAGTAAAGGTCAATGACAAACTTTGTTTAAAACCTGTTTATTTAAGCTCAATGACATCGAAAGCCTTATGCTTATTGAGCCTCTCTCAAGTCCGTTTTCTGAGTGGAACCAGTACTTGGTGTATTCAGAGAGATCTAAAGAACGCTCTCAAAGTCGGTATGGATTCAAATAGTTTTAATATTGCGTACTAGCCTGTACACAGTTTTTAGCTCACCAGAGCAAAACCTGCTCATGATAAGCTTTTGTGATCACATTTTGTGCGGAATGCATTGTCGGTCATGCGTCATCAACATTTACTTAGTAAACACTCTTGAATTCACATGTTTGTCATAATCTTCATGCAACTGGGTCAGAAAACTCGTCTCAATCTGGGCCAAGTTAGAACATGTGTCACGTGAGATAAAGCAAAAAACAGGTCAACGTAAGAAACAATATCGGGGACGTTCTAGAATTATCGTTTTCCAACGTAAGAAAATGCTCAGAACATTTGTTTTATGGTATACTGAGTTCGAAAAAGATTTGGACACAATTGTACACGGACTTTTTCTTATATGGCTTTATATAATTATTTTTATCAGTAATAATGTCACATTTTTTGTCCAATATTCATGAAACTTGTACAGAACTTTTGATTTAATGATATCTCGGCAGAGTTAAAAAATGGTTCCATCTTTTGAGAAACATGTCCCCCAAGGGGGCCGGGTAGTTTTCCTCACATGATAAAACTGAAACCTCATGAATGTCTTTCTTTCTATAGTGATCACGGTAAAAAATAACATTTTGTGTCCAATATCCATTAAACCTGCTCAGAACATTTGTTCTTATGATGCTGGCATATTAGCCGACTTCAGAATTGGGGCTGTTTTTTTATTATTTTTTTTAACATTGCCTAAAGGACAGGGTGCACAGGTTTTCTTAAAAGCATATAGTGAAACTCCACGAACAATCTAAAATTAACATATTTTGTCCAAACCCATGAAACTTTGCTCAGATTTGAAATCTGGGTCATGTGCGTCTCTAAACTATATACTAGATATAATTTTTGATATACAATGTTGCAACTGTAATGGCCCAATGTATGACTAAATATCGAATACATTTCAAAATCTTTATCTTGATTACCTGTAGGCCAAGTTGAAATCTGGGTCAAAAGCGTCCAAAAACTAAGTCACCAGGTCATATTTTAGAAAAACAAACGCGTTGCCACTGTAGAGGTTACATTAATGAGTCACTCCTGATGAAATTTGGTCAGAATGTGTGTTATGAAAACTCCTGAAGTCATAATTGTTTTACCAAATCATGAAACTTGCTCAGCAATTTTGATCTTATGATACTTCAGCCGAGGTAGAGCATGTGTTTATCCTTAAAAACAACATGGTAATGGGGCAAGGGAATTCTCGTTATATGGCTATTATAAAACCTTGTAAACACTTGAGAAGTCCAATGATTCCCAAATCATCACGACATTTTTTCACATGTTGGTCAAATGATATCTTTGCCTCCATAGTCAGGGAAGTTTTCCTTATTTGCCTATAGTTGTATTTTTAGATCAAAATCAAAGTTTGCAGGATCTTACCCCAGCTAAATGGAAGTGGCGCCTTTGAATCTTTGAAAAATGCCAGGGATTTAAATTTCATTTATCAAAATATGTTTTCTTTTTTCAAACGATAAACTACTGAACTTGAAGCTTATTTTGGTTACACGTGAATCAGAATGATGCAAAAAGAGTCAAACATTATACATGTGCAAGATGCTTGCATCTCAAAGCAGATGTTTTCTTCAAATGAAGTCCCTCCCCTGCGAAATGTTTTAGAATGCTTCATGAACTAAACGCATTTTCTTCATGAACTATTCATGATGGTACTTCATGAAAACTTCATGAGAAACATGTGAAGACAAAAGGAGACTTATTCCTGAAAAGTTCATAACACAGAGTTCATGAACTATTAATTAAGTGGAAAATGCATC
The DNA here is from genome assembly GCA_007657795.1 of Dreissena rostriformis. NCBI lineage: Eukaryota > Metazoa > Mollusca > Bivalvia > Myida > Dreissenidae > Dreissena > Dreissena rostriformis. The sequence goes on along the minus strand of VMBQ01001056.1, from coordinate 129,601 downwards.
CAATTTTCATCATATCATGCATCCTTAATGCACATGAAGAATTCATGAAGAGTTGAAGAAGTTTACACACCTAATATTCATGAATTATTCATGAAGTATAAACATTTAAGTTTTATTCATGAACTGTACATATCTCATATTCATGAAGAATTCATTCATGAATTTCTTGCTCAGTTGTTCATGAAACTTTACTTTATGAAGAGTTCATGCATTTTTTTGTTCAATATTTTAATGTCTCATTTTTAGTTCAGGAGTATTTACTTCATGAAATTGAACATTTCATGAATATAATTAATCTTGAAACTTTATGAAAATTTAATTCTTGAACTTTTCATGAAGTGAAACCTCTATATTTAGCCTTGCAAACAGACAAATTTTAGTCTGATCACTAACAAAACTCAAACATCAAATACAGCACAGAAAATAAATTTATTGATCGCATTTATATTAACATAGTTACTTCATGAACACTTTATTATTCTTGAAACTTTATGAAAATTTACTTCTTGAAGTTTTCATGAAGTGAAACCTCTTAATTAGTCTTGACAACAGACAAAAAGTCTGATCACTGAAAAAACTTAAAGATAAAATTCAACATTGTAATAAATCATTAGAATTGATGACACTTCATCGGCATGTTGGCGAACAGTTAATGGGTTACATGTTCATGAAATGATTGGTTATGCTTCGGATTTTGTTGATGACAACAACATTCATTAAGCAGACAAAAAAGTGATACAATGTAGCAAAAATTGGGAAACATATGTCAACACTGTACCAAAGAAGTTGAAATGAAACCAATGGCTGATCAGTTTAGCCGGTAATTTATTAAAGACTTACATTTCCAAATATAAATAAACCATGTAGCTTCATTCAGCTTGCTTGTTTCAACTTCCTGTGCACACAATATTCTTCCTTTGTAAAAGCAGCAATGCACATGTTTTGTTCTTGATATCATCTTAAACTGTTCTTGAAATAAGATGTCCTTAAAACTTTCTTAAACTGTTCTTTTAATTCTTCCAAGAACAATTAACATTATTGCATATTTTATGTAAATGAACATGAAACACCATGGGAACACTTTAATGAAATAAAAGTAACTTTGCTGATCATGGTCCATGTTTTCATTTACCATGGCCAATTATGCTCTTTATTTTGTCACCATTGCCGACCATGGTTAACCATGATCACTTTTGCCGACCATGGTCCATTTTTTGTGACCCTGGCTAACCATGTTCATGACAATGTTCCTCCACGGTTTTTGATGGCTGACAATCAAATACCATGGTCAACCATCAAAAACCATGGTGACCATGGTCTACCATGGTCATAATGTTTCGCCTGGGATGTATATAATTATGAAATGCAGGGTCAAGTTTGATTTTGGGTCCTGTATAATAATATTTTATTCCGAGTAATGGCGCAATTGTTTCCTTAATTCTGAAAAAAATACCTGATCTGCTCAATGACTTGAAACATTCATAAAATAATTGATGAATAGTTCATGGGTGGTTTAATAATCTTAAATTCTAATAATATTCATTAAATATTCATCAAATATCAAATAATTTATGAATAGTTCATTGGTGGTTTAAGAATACTAAATTCCAAAAATATTCTTCATTTATTCTTAAAACATTTTATGAATAATTCATGGGTGGTTTAAGAATCTTATATTAAAAAAAATATTCATAAAATATTTTAAAGGTAATTTATGAATAGCTCATGGGTGGTTTACGAATATTAAATTAAAAAAATATTCTTATTTTTTTCTTAAAACATTTGATGAATTATTCAGGAATTTTGGGAATCCTTGATATATTCTTGATTTCTTCATGAATTGGAAAAACCTCATTTCATGAAGAAAACTTCATGAAGTGACGTTAAGAATTAATGAAACAGAGTTCATGAATAATTCTTTAAAGAATGAAAAATTCATGATTTCATAAATATCATTTCGCAGGGGCTGCAATGCACTAGTTCGTCTGTACGCACATACACGTATGTCAGTACGTACCGACACCTCTTGAAACCAACTTTGTGACATTTGTTTTACTTTAAATAAGACAATTCTAAATGAACTGTCTGGTGCAATACCAGAGTCCTTTATTGAACGGTCATCGTAATACTTGGAGGTCAGAGGCCAAATACATGCATGGGCGTAATAGAGCTTGTTCAGTCTGTTACCATTTACATCTCTATGTTATATAGGAGTAAGAAACTAAGCTACTTAAAGAATTAAAACAACGCATTCTTAACACTCGATAATTCACATTATTGCCAATTATTCACGAAATGTGGTCAGAACATTTTTTTTTCTATTATTAGATATGATAAAGAGAGTAAGTCTTTGGAAGCCACATTGAATGTCATTTTGTAATCAAAATAAATCATAACAGTGTTTCAATAATGTAACAAAAAAGTTTAGACCTGAGTTATGTGACGTAAGTTAATAGTTAACTGTGTTAAATGAAAGAAAAACATGTAAAAGCTTCTTGAAGTCCCATATAGTTTATTTTATATTTTTATGGGGTAGGAAAATTGGAGTCTTGAAGCTATGGGAGGGACTTTATATTCGAATCTAAATTCCTATTCCTCTTTACCTGAGTCACTCACAGAGATCAACAGGTTAGAAGGCTTTAAGGTTGTCATTAAAAGTCATTTAATGAATAATATTTAAATTTTTATATAAGCGTATTTTTCCCTTTTTTTATAAGCAGATATTAGCTTCGGCTTAGGTTTTTATTTTTTAGTAATTATTAGTTCATACTTCATAACATAAATTTTAGCAAGCATGATAGATTTAATTTAGATCATTCATTATACCACATATCATCAAATTACAACTGTCAATATATTTACTATATATTTATTTGTTGCAATATTTGATAATATTATCAATTGATCTTAGTTACCAGCTCCTGTGATATTTTCTGAGCACTACTGTGATAATTAGTTTGATCTCATTTGAACGGTGATATAAATATTTTATTTCATTTCATAATTATTTTTAATATGAACATAGTTATGTTTAATGGTCTGCCTCTTTTTGTCATGCCACCAATAATAAGGACCACAATGGAAATAAGGGCTTGCCCTTTTTTGTGTTATCCTTGGTTTGGTGAGCATGTCATAGTTTATTGTACATGATATAGTTTTTAATAATTGCTTATTATTATGTTCTATGTTATGTTGTGAACTATGTATATGCTTCCTATGCCGAAATAAATCTATCTATCTATCCTATTCGAATATTCACGTTATATTCAAGAAACTGTTTTAAATCAATTACCATTTTATTATTATTATAATTATTACTCTAAACCCCTTTTGCAAACATGTTTATGAGACACTATTTATAGAGATATTTGTGGCAATTAGGAACAATATTTTTGTTCCGAACGTTCGTCAGTTTATATATTTGAGTTCAATATTAAAAAAATGAATATTAAAATATATTCAAATAAGGGAAAAAATACTATTTGAATATCATTTCAGCTTCGCTCTTATTCCTAACATCAACATAACTCGAAACAATGACTCAAATGATCATTAGCTTGAAATTGAAGTAATAACATATTTTCCATTCTATAAAACACTTATGTTTTAGATGTTTGGTAATATTTGCATCGACATGATGCGAGGCATGATATTTTATAAGTAAAAACTGAGGAATGCTCAAAATTCCTGCGTCAACAATTATGAAAATACTTCAAATGATATTTGAGAATACTTCTATCCGTCCGAACGCACATACGTCAATATGTACCGAAACCTCTTCCAGTCAAGTGTGGGACAATATTTTTACCATATACGGTTCTTATTAATTAACTGGTCTTAAAGGATCACAGCGTTCAGACCCAGTTTTGCGCGTACTATGTAAGTCCTTAAATCAAATATGCTTTGTATCGTTTCAGACATCTGTTGATACAAAATTAACTTTGCACGAAGTATGAATAAATTTCCATACATGTTGTCGTGATACATACTTTTGACCGGCGCACAGACACGGAAAGCTTCGACCACAACGGCATGCATAAAAAGAAATCGTGAAGCCAGCGCAACGTAAACTATCTTTAGAATCCAAACGCAGTAACAACAAACTCATCATAATAAACATAATGAAAAATGTTTATGTTCCCGATTTTTTGAGGAACTGTATTCCATCAGTAGATGTATCTGTTATGGCAAAAAACGTATGCCAAACAACGAGACACAAAAACAATAAGTGTTGTAGACAAGAAACACTCGCTCACATCACACACACGTAAACGAACAAAACTGTGGTCACCGCCCTGAAACGATCGATGCAAAGCATAGGGTTTTAAACCGTTTTAATGACCTCCAAACCAAACACTTGGCCCAGAATTATTCATATAACATTTAAGGGTTCATGAAATTTAACTCTAAAAATACAATACCACAGATCAAATTTAAACGCAATACAGGAGAATAAATTTCAATTCAATTTTCGATACTTTATTGTGTGGCTGAAAAGTTGTTGTCAAAGTACACGTACCTCTTTGTATGTTAGCAATGATTGTCTAGTGGTAATGATTTCTAATACGTAATTTACACCTTATATAAATGAAGAAAAACGACATTATATCATATTGTTTGACCTGTTCTGCACTTGAAGATTATTCGGAATCCATGCTTTACGGTCTTGGGTGATAAAAGGGAAGCACCACATGTTTTTTACTAACGTAAAACGTTTTTATTCTCGAACTAATTCAGATACTGAAGTCTTCGGGTAAACGATGATATCGTATGTTTGTAGAACTTGACTCTTAGAGTTAACGTTTCTGAATATCGTTCGAGAGTCTGAATATTTAAGCATCGTATTTTCAAACAAAGTTTAGTTTACCACAAACAGGTTCCTCTTAATAGTTTTCTCTATTTAAATCCATTTAAATTCATTTGTCTTGTTCTGGAAGCACAACATTTTAAATATTGGTTTTCGTAGATACCACCATTTTCAACGCTATTATACGACTTACAATGACGTGATATGGGGCTTTTTTACGAGCACAACACACAAATATGTATTTCCACAGCTTTCGCTTCTCAATAAACCTATCTGGTTATGCGCATTGTATAAGGAAAATTACTATGTTCGTGTCCGCCAAAATCTGCATAAGGTAAAAGTAACCACAATGTCGCTGGGGCGTAACTATGTGTGTAAAAGCTATTTGCATCATCAACACTGTTCATAATGTATTTAGGGATGAAACACGGAAATACAAAAAGGTAAACGGCCAAATTTGTATAAACCATTCATATTTCAAAGATTTCAGATAATTATCCGCGCGTTCTTCGAACAGACCTGTGTAAGTGTATAGCTATTTGACTTGTTATGTATCGTGAATCAATTTCATCATGCAAAATATATTATCCAATTAGACTCAATTATTCGATTAAATAAACCCAAAATGGTATATATCATGTCTACTTTGCATTTTTTTCTTGAAATTAAGAAGAAAGCCTTTTTCAATGCGTTAAGTTTCGATAGATACCGCCGATTACGATTTTAAAATATACTAAATTGTCTCCCTTGTAAACCCAATCTCTACACGTTGGATCCTCATTGTCGTACATACGATATATCTTCTGTTATCGTTCATATTACTATAAAAAAGTGTTGCTCGGCGGGGATTATGCAAAGGACGGTACGTGGTAACCGTGGCACAGCGTCACTAGTTTGAATAATTCTCTAACTGTAAGGAACTACCTGCGAGTGATCGTATGCGCAAGACTTGTTGCCAACCCTCGGCATGTCAAACGTATTCAGCAAGACCATTTTATTATAAATTGTGATGTCTTTTACAATGAGTGTCCCGTTACAAGTTTTTGAAACTCATCATACATCTGCATCAACTACTTCATGCTTGCTTATGTACATGGTCCGTAAAGTTTGGTAAATGTGTACTTAAAATATTTATTGACCATTCAATTGTCCTTAAACGTTTCGCGACTGCTAGGGTATTCAAAATCTCGTTTTATGGCATTTCCTATACATGGGCACCATTGACATGTCTGGGCCATAAGATTTATGAGTACTGTGACAATCGGCGTTTATATTCTGGTTTTTATCGTAATAAACTACTTTTTTAACTTTCCTGTTTAAAGTTATGCAGATGAAAGCCTTATTTATAACTTAATTCAAAAAAGGAAGGGAATACAGAATAGTCATGTGTTATCATACGCATATTAACACGTTTAAAAGAAATTGCTTTAAAAATTGAATAAGCTTAAAAATTCGATATAAATGATTATTTTTAATAAAAAAAGGATCAAACATAATAAGTTTTTGCAAAATGTCCGTTTATTTTTTTATTCTACTAACCATTTGTTTTACTATGTGCTGACTAGATATAGTTTGAATAAGTTCAAATCAAGAATAGAATAGCGTTCGTTCTATATAGAACAATTAAGATCCAGCGCTATAATGTTTTGGCTCGATGGGGATTTACGTAAACGTAATCAAAGGTATGGTCTTAAGTTCTTCCCGATTGTTTTATGGAGGCACCAATAAAGATCAAGTGCAAGTACATATGAAGTTGTAAATCTTATTTACGTGGCGGCAGTTATAAATAAGACATGTAATTATGAAACATACATCTCCAATATATTAAATTCGATGACAAATGATTAAGTAGGACCCTGGCCGATTTTTGTTTTTAGAAGGCTTTAATTTATAAAACATTTGAACACTTCACTCATGTTTATTTAAGGTGCGGACATATAAGTGAGGCGAAATAACAGCAACATATGTACGACAATAGCGACTTACGAGTAAATTTTGTTATGTTGTTGTTTCATAATTTACGTATTTCTTACAAATGTTCTCCAATTAGTTTGTTGTTTCTGTCTCAAATATTGATAATGAATTTAAACTATAATTAAATCTAATTGATACAATTGTCTTGGTTCCATTTCTGTATCAATATTCGATCGTTTGACACTATCGATAGATACATGTGGAATATTGTAATTTGTTCAATATACCCTCTGTAATAAACCATAGTTGTGTTTACAAACAACGCCATGCAATGGTAGTGCTTTCAGCTGCACTTGACAATGTAATATTAAACTGTTAAAGACAAATGATATTTAATCTTTAAATAACAACAATGCATTGATTAAATCATTTGTCAGTATATCTAATAATATCTGATATCATTTACGCATACAAATCCGATCACTCGGCAAAATGTCACTGAACACATATTTCCAGGTAAATTGATTTAATAGTGAGTATGGTCTTATAAAATGAAGTGTAGGCTATTCATTTATGAATTACTTTTTTATTTATACATTCAAATGCCACCCAACATACACTTTTGACGGCACTCAACGTTACGTGTTCATCTTATGAACATTAGAAGTAGACCTTTTCATTAAAAACAAAAAACTTCTGAAAGTCATAACGCTAGTCAAAAAAGCCACTTGTTACATGCAGTAGACCTTGAAGGAAAGTATCAATACTTTTAATAATGTCAACCTTTTTCATGGTGGGATTAATGTATCTTAAACCGTTCTAACAAATACTTTTTTACAAACATTAAAAGGTCTTGAATAAATATATATTCAAGAATCGACAATTTTTACCTTCAATGGGGCTTTAACGAATTTTAAGGTCATTTCAAAGCATTATTCATACTGTCCGGATAAGGAGTCGCATGGATGACACATGGTTGTTGGTCCTAAGTACAGCACACAATTATAAATCATACGTTTTATATTTATTGTTCCTTATTTCTTTTACTCTTGCTACTTTCTAATTGAAAATGCTTATTATCCATTTCAGTACAGTGACATGATCCATAACAGAATTAACGCAAAACTTAAAATGGTGATCTCTTTAAGACGTGTAACATATAACATATGTGTGGCTTAATTAAACCGTATTAAAGCATACCACACACTATTTAATACAATTAGACCACTAAGATTACANCCTGATGTACTTTCGATTTCACATCGCGAAACTTTATTACCGAATATACTGAAAATATGAATTTTGTTCAAGTAATGTAATATACCAGTCGTGATATTTTAATCAATATAAACAAATAATTGTAAAAAATACGGTATTTTAGAACCTTTCTTTTTTCGTCATTCGTGGTTTACAGTATCTTTAACAGAGGGGCATACTATACACATACACATACATGTCTTCGCTGACGTCTTGGGTTGATTGGGTGAACGATAGTTAAATAAATACTTGTGATAGTCAAGTAGCAAACACTTAAAATTACATGTTAGTCTTATTGGCTAAATACGACAATTAAATGCACTTAAACCTATATAGAACATCTTTGCGAGGCAAATCCTCGACCATGGCGCTATCAATCGTTACTACTCTTCATGTTGATTATTTAGCATTATAAAATCTAACACCACGTGTCCTTGAAAATCTTACGAAGGAAATACAACTTAAAAAGAGTTAAGTCAGAATGAACTGCAATTTTTTAAGTCTGATATGACAATTTTATCTAAGTGACGTTAAATGAAATATATCATACATAAGTTTGATTTACAGCTATTTCAGTGTTACGTATGTCTCATTGGGTAGTTCCCTGGGGTTTTGAACAAACGGGTATTAAAATTTCGAATTTTGAATAAAGGTTCGTTTTATAGATGTTTGCAAATCAACAATTAGTGTTTAAATAAATGCAGTTTATATAATTTTGTGCAATTCTTGGGCAATACTTTCTTAAAATATGTGGTCAAACTATTTTAAAAGATGCATTCTCGATTACAAAAATGTAACAAAATGTTAATTAAGCCCAATACATCTATTACGTTGTTGTTTGGACGCTGTATAATACACCAATATGGATGTGTACTTACCTTCACACATACTAACTATCCCACAATAACCTAGTATCCATAAAAAATTCTAATGCACAACGCACTTTGTTTTATTATTTAAAGTAATCAAATGAAATTATTTAAAACAATCTGTAAGAAGATATTGCAAAATATAATCACGAACAAAAGGCTACAAAAACATAACAGTACTGGTACAATCATAAAAGATCAAAAACATGTTACTATTATGATAACACCACGTCTTATATATAGCTGTCTTTTAGTTATTAATACAAAGTTAAATACCACGTCATTCATTGATATTCAACACCGTGGTGGTGTATGCTGATTCTGTCTATGGCGATAAAGCTTTTGTAGCTTTTGCAAATCATCGTCTTTAATTCAAACCGTAAAAACATTATGTTGAATTGAAAAACCATACTACTGTGGTCTTTTATTGATTGTAAATAGCCCGTCAATTGATTTTAATTGATTTCAGCCGAATATAATAATAAATGAATAAGTCATAAAAAAACAAATTTGTTTTACCGAATGGACTAAGACATTATGATACATTTTTAAGTTGATAAATAGTAAGGTCAAACAGCCATTTAAGTAACTTTCCATAAACGCTTTTTTTTGCAGAACTCGTTTCGAATGACATCTTACTGACCAACATACAAAAAACACAACTCAAGAGCATAAACAGTTATAATACATTTTGGAATCGGTAATGATCAAACCCATACACAGGTATAGCGTATGTTTTCTCTGGAGTAAATCATGTCATGATACAAACTTTGTAACAAGCGTACAGAAACGTACACACTCCGCTCGTCCCAAGTCCGTTCTTACTATAACCCAACTAATTTGTTAACAAAAATAGTTTTAGTGAAATAATTTATTTAATTAGTAATGGTAAACTATTAATATGAATTGATTCACCCTCGAGGGATCTGGGCTCAGTCGCTTCTTTCTTGCATGTTTTATGATTTTGACAATAACCACCTACATCGTTTTAAAAATACGAACTATGTTGTGAAACCGACATCGTAAGCGCTCTGCTGCTAGTCAGGTCTTTATTGCATGTGAAAATTGTGAAATTTGTGTCGTGATTGAAAACGTACCTTTTGATTCCTACTCGTAGCATGCCAAACGTGTTCAGTGACATTCGATCTTTAACAACTACTCCCTTCTGATCTGAAGTTCAATCAGTCAACTATGCCATAGCGTTTACAAAGAAATGACCTGATACTACTACGTCGTTCTTCTGGTATTTGCTAGCGAGTTTCTAGACGCCTTGTTGAATATATGGATAACGTATTCTGTTTAACGCAAAATTGAACTTTCTATGAACACGTCCGTCCTCTGGAACCAATACCCAATAATCCGCAGCCGACTTGCCCGAAACAGCTCTCTATACAACGAGAAAAGCGCGAAGTCGAAGCGATAAAGCGGTGTACACAAAACACTGCTTGTAGTCAAACCACTTTACACATATTAAATAAAACTTCAATTATCTCGAAGTCTTTGTCATTCTGAATGTATGTGATGCAGTTTACCGAATACTAGGGTTCAGCGGATGCCACAGCAAAAGTTAAGTGAACATTAATGCCTTGTTTTCATCGTGTTTTGCTTTCTGAGGGTATTTCGCAGAGAGAACGTTCTCTGATATTCATGTAGGAATCGCAAGGGCTGTTGAATTCTTCAAATTTGTGGCACTGACTTTCCAGCGATCACAATCGATCACAATCGGCATTTGATGCATTATACTGGTGAAAAGCTTTGCATGCCCGTACATAATTTGAAAGAACTTCGGAAACCAAATGTATCGGTTTGTTACTACAAAAGCTTTCATATTGGCAACTGCAAGCAACCGAGCTATCACACAAATTTAAATCGTGTTCGACACAAAATTATTGTTAATGGTGGTGTTAACCACACGTTTTTTACGTTACTACAAATTTCCGTTATGGTCTTCCTCTCCGTCTACAAAGTTTACTGATGTTTAACATGCAGTATGCCTTCTTGAGAAATTTATTGTAAGGTTGTGGTTTTCGTTTAGCAAAATGTCAATTTGAACAGGTATACCGTTTACTTTTGTACATCAAGCAGGGAAAAGCACCGGATCGATTTCTAAAAACGAACAATAAATGAAAAAAAATATAAACCACGACAATCTAGAACGGTTCACTCTGTGTATGTACACAGTCACTGCTATTAACCCCTTTCTCATATGTGTCTTTTAAATATCCTGAAACTCAAAGTAATGAAATGTGTATTCATACCTTATTTGGATAAATCATGAGTTAACAACTCCTTTTAAAAATAGTTAATCTTTGTTCAAATGTTAATTAACCGTGAGAAAGTCGTTTGAACTTTTTGGCTGTTGTTATAACGTTGGTGTGTGCTACATCTGAATGCAATTTACCTCTTGTTTAGAAAATAGATATTATGTGCTGCGAAATTTACAATATAATATATACAATAATTTCTTTGATTTCTGTAAAATTATTCACTTTGCGAAACAGAATTATCATTTTAAAATTAAAAGATACAGTTGCATAGTTTTGGATAGTGAAACTAATTTTCTATAACTGACATTTTTCCTGTAAACCACGAATAACGGAAAAAGAAAAGTTCCAAAAAACCGTATTTTTTTACAATTATTAGTTTATATTGATTAAAATATCACGACTGGTATATAACATTACTTGAAAAAAGTTTGTTTTTTATTTTTACTTTATTTTTTTATTTCTTTTTTATTTTTACTGAGTATGTCTACCAGGTAACTACCAGTTAACTATACATAACGCAAGTAGATTGATCATCATCGTCACGAGGTAAACCCAGGAATGCAAATTGTGCATGCGTATTGAATTGCATATATTTTATATATAATATAAAGAAGTGAAACTCCAGAAGCTGCATGAGTATTGCATTTCTATCATACACACCTTCGTGGTCCTTTTTATGGCAAGGAACCAATTGCCAAAACGGTACAGTACGGCACAAAACGAAACAACATATACACATAGTAGAATAAAGCTGGGGTCACCGCCTTGGAACATGATCAATCTACTTGCGTTATGTATAGTGCGTATATCGTTATGTCACCTATTTTCGCCATGTACTTTCGATTTCACATCGCGAAATTTTATGACCGAATAAACTGAAAATATGATTTTTTTTCAAGTAATGTTATATACCAGTCGTGATATTTCAATCAATAAAAACTAATTATTGTAAAAAATACGGTATTTTAGAACGTTTCTTTTTTCGTCATTCGTGGTTTACAGTCCCTTTAACGAATTATTGAAAGAAAACTTACGGTTTTGATAGATTTTCACTGGGTTTTAATATTGTATTTTCTGATTAGTACATGATCATCAACAATAGCATCCAAAAACACAAAATACACAAACAGCACACGTGACATTGGTAGAAAGAAAAAAACCTGACTACAATCTATTTAATAGTTCGAAGACCAAGATATATCTTACACAAATCGATGTTCAGATATCACAATCTGTAGATCACAAGCTTGATAATGATGGAAACTGTTTAAGAACTTAACTTTAAAGGGCAAGTTATTCATGTATGTTTGCACTCGTTCACATGCTACCCACATCCTACACCATGAATAGAAACAACGGTCACGCAAGAGATGAAAGAACTAAAATAAACGGCGAGAACATCTGTATAACGTAAGCGATTAACAACCATATATTAATACAATCCATAAATTTTTCGGTATTATTTTCTTGGGAAAGTACAATCTTTTAGCAACTTGCTAGCTAAGGTTAATAAAATATAAAATGGGTTTGGTTGAGAAGCATAAGAAAATGTAGTCAATTTGTAAAAACAAACTTTGAAAAAGCCCTTTAAAGGTTTTGGTTAAAAACATAAGAAAATGTAGTTATATTGTAAAATCAAACTTTGAAAAAGCCTTTTAAGGCGAAATATATCAGAAAAAGAGTGAAACTTGTTCTGTGTTAAATTTCCTTTTATCCCTACTGGATACATAACTGAGTGTTAATAGAATAATAAGTGTATTTTTACTGTACATAAAAATATTTAAATCCATTATAAAAGCTAAACACACGCAAAGTATAACATGAGAGGAGTTAATGTATACTTGAAATAATCAATATGTATAATTACTTATCCAGGAAGCCATTGCAAATACTTACACAATATTAATTATCAATATTAAATGCAGACATGAGTACATGTAAGGAGCAATAATTAATCAAAACGATCGCCTAGGCAGCACAAGTTGTTTGACAGTAAAAAAGTAACAAACTTAATTATGTGAATATGGGGAATTCTGTTTCACTGTGTTACAGTGTTATCACATATTCGTGACATTGCCAACGCTACAATTGTTTTCTACCTATACTAACATTTTTTTTTAATGCGGTCAATATGATCCATAGTAAATCATGCTTTATATACTGAAACGATATGTATATATGAAATATCGTAAAACAAAGTCCAATGGAGCCATCACTTGCCAGATGTAAAACGTTTTTCAGTGAATGGCCATTATATTGTATTATCCTGCTATTTACTACAAAGTCCCTGTGTTATTCTGATGTCGTCGAGAGCGACGTCGCCGGTGAAGTAAGTTCCGATCCTCGCCTCAAATTCGAACTGAAATTGTTAGATAATTTGCATTTGTAAGTAAAATTATTTGTTCTTAGGACTGGCACAATAATAACGATGAAACAGTCTATTTAAATAGCTTATTTGACATATAAAAAACGTTACTTACGTGCAAAAATCCCTTGTCGAGGCTGCCGGCTTTTACGTCGGCGCGAACATGATTCCAATTCCAATCAAATGACACATCTCTGCTGAATATTTCTTTACGTTCTGTTTCTGTTGTGTACATCATCAATTTCAATTTTCCATGATATGCATAACCAAAAACGTTGTAGTAGAAATCCACACAATACGAATCGGCAGGAAAATTCGGGGAGCGAAGTTTGGCAATTTGTCCCTCGTTATTACTGGCATCAGCCAATATATAGTAACCTAAAAATATAAATAGACGAAGCTACGAATGAGGTTTTTGTTCGGTTTTACGTCTCGTGCATTACAAATGTCGCATCGTCGCCTGAGCACAGTTATGTACACGGAGGACAATATCTGGGTGACTAATAATAAAAGATGCAACATATGTATATTAATGTTGTATATTATAAATTACCGATATATTCCACCTCTTTTTAATAAAAACATGACGTTCGGTCAATATGGGTCGCTGAATCCGCATAAGAGGTTATGTTCGTTTGACCTTTCATTTAAATTGCACTTGCTTTGCTAAGGCGTTTGTCTTTTATTATAACTGAATGAACAAAATCCTACCGCAGGAATGGGAGGGATCAGTATATTGGATATTGAAATTTCATCTGAACAAGACCTCTTATACGACGTCTTCAGGAAAGAAGCCTGTAGATGATTGTCATGCAATTGATGTACATCAATTTAGCATTTACCTGTTAAAGATTTATGTCTATCGTATGCTGGTCCAGTTTTGCCGCCTATGTCGGACTTTCCGTTCACCCGTTTGAAGTGAAAAGTACTTCCGTTGGCACGAGTCCAGTCACAAAAGTCCTTCTCAAAGTCACATTCAGATTTATTGACCATTCGTATTTCTAAAATTTGATTTTTAAACATTATTTGTATACGTACAAAAGTTACGAATGAACATGGCGACTCTGATAGATTTTCCACTTCTTGGTAAAGATATGTAAAAAGTGGACGAGTATAATCAAGAATATATATTTTTTTTATTTACACTATTACAAAGTTAATCCAAAATTGACTTGCTTGTATCGACCGTTGTGAATTTAAATGGCAGAAGGTTGTTGTTCACAATTTACTGTTATGGGTCTAGAAATAAGACCATCAACGTTATTAATTCAATTTGTTGTATCTCGATATTCTGTACAACCAACATGTCGATTTGTATTGGAATAATTTTACATTTACCTGTGTTAATTATGTCGTCTGCGTCTTTCAACGAAATGACCTCGCAGTGGTCTTCAGGAAATCTGGAAGTTTTCATATCCCTCTTGTATTTTAAATTGGTTTTACAGTAGCCGCCCATGTCCATTCCAAAATATGATTTATGTCGATCAAACGTCGCATGTGAAGGACGTATGGCACTGCATGTTAAGTTTTCGTTGCCTTTGCAAATTGTGTATTTTGAATTTTGAGCCATATCAATTGGATACAAGACAGCAGTTTTATGATGATAATATTCACATGTTCGAAAGGGAATCCTTGGCACTACATCATCCCAATGGATGACTCTCCAACTGTTCGGAACGGCCATGTCGTGATCATACGCGTAAGTCAAGTCGCCCACACGCGGCATTCCAAACGTGTACAATGACATTCGATCTTTTGCGACAATGCCATCTTTCACTAGAGTGTAAGATGCCAATGATGCCAGTGCGCCACCTAACGAGTGACCTGTAACTACCACTTCATAATTCTTGTACTGGTTGGCGAGCCTTGAAAAGCTTTCTCGAATACATGGATCAAAGAGTCTTTTAAACGCAAAGCTGAAATAGGTATTAATCTGACCACGCCAGAATTTATACAATGGCCAATATTTGCTTATACACATACCCGTCTCTACCAACCCTTCATCTGCGATCTGTATCCAACCACCTGCCGTGCCGCGAAAGCTGACGAGAATCGTTTTTGTCTTGTTTGATATAGCTGTATATGCAAAACATTCCTCGTAGTCAAGCATAAGTCTCTCGCACTTCCTGCCTATTGCTTCTACAACCTTGAAGTCATTAGCGTCAATATTGTTATCCATAATCTTGTCGATGCATTTTTTCAAGTATTCTGGTTCTGCGTATGCAACAGCCGAAAGTTTTGCGAACATACGGGCCTTGCTTTCATTGTATTCTCTCAAATTGTTTGGGCATAATGACGGTTGCTTGATGTTCATGTACATTTTTCACGGGTTATCCATTGAACCAAACGTGTGACATGTCATAGTTAGTATACACCATCGGCATTTGACGCCTACAATTGTGAAGTAAGTGTTTGTACCTGTACATTTTCACAAGAATTTTGAGACGCACATGTGTCAGTCGACACTAAAATTGCTTCCAAGCAGATAATCAAAAGCAGCCATGATATATAGTTTTCATCATGTTGTCATTAAATTCAGAAAATTCGATTAAAATAAGATGTCATCAGTTTATTTCAATTACACAATCACATCAATATATTATACACCAATTATTGCTCAAATTGATGATAGTCGTCCAAGTTTTCAACTTAACGACTTAGCTCCGTTTGTCGAATGCACAAACCATGTTACACAGCCTGTTTATAAAGCCCATAATTTATTGATACATTCAAGTAGTTGTGATAAATTAAATTTAAATAGCCAATAAATATCAACTAGATTACTAGTGTTTGTCTTTTCTCTATTCTAAGTAACTTCCTTATTGACCGTTATAAAAAACTATACAAGGTTTTACAGCTTTTTATTTTGGTTACACGTATTTGTTGTGCTGTTATAATTTATCATTTATATTACATTTCTTTACTATATTTATACTCATATAGTTATTCGTATCCGGTGGGCATATCGGCCAATTGTTCCTATCTGAAAGGAATCGGATCGTACGGCCTTAACTGAACAAAAGGACATCCATTTTCAGTTTTAGCCAACGGTGATTACAATTTAGCCACAAATAAAAAACTTAAAAAAAAAACGTACCACAGACTTGGAATACCGTTATGTAAACATCGATTGCAACTGAAATTGGAGATAAGAACGATGGCACTATTTGAGATTAAGAATGAATTATCAAAGAAAAATAAATACAAGAAAATCTTTCACGCTTTAAACAATCAAACTACATCGATATGCACATCCATGTTCTGTTCTTCCGTCCATTAATCTAAATTCAATATAAACCCCACTAGTTTGGCAACGCGTCTATCGATTGCTATCCACTCTGACAAAAAACACGATTTACAAAATCGAACGACTGTCAAAGCGTTTAAGTTTATTTCTATTAAATTAATGTTGCCAAATGGTCATGACAAGAGTGCGACATTAGTGCAGTAACATACATAACATGGTTGATACAGAGTAAATAAATGTTATGATAATAAACCCAAACTTCATTTTACTACGGAATGATGGCAATTAATTCAGTCGATCGTTGCAGTCTTGTTATTGTTGAACATTTTCACGTTATTATAACCAGTAACACATCCTAGCTAAGAAAGAATCACTATTAAGCCCTATTTCACGTTTTTGCGTTCGCACTGTGCGAGAATTTAGTGTTTACTTTTCGGAATATATACGGTTTTTCTGTTCCTAAATATGAATCTTAAAGAATATTAAGGCAATTACCATATTAGTAATTTATTTTTTGGAAACCAAACTTCATTCTTTTATTTTCTTTTAAAATTTGCAATTGTCGCAATACTTCTGACAAAATAAAACAAATGACCTGCAAATATTTCATACCTCCACAATATTATATATTTCTATTGGTAAACTGTGGGGGCAATTATTTATCATTCTACTGTATATGTAAAACATAGAAAATAAGGAATTGTTTTTAACTGCGCTTGTATGATTTAATTCTTAGGCTTGATTTTTGCAAAGCCTGTCTGAAATATATGTCTTCCGAGAAAAGCCTTTTTTTTTGTTGTGAGAAAAACATATGTGCATATGGTCATAGTGACTAATGATTTTATTATTTTTGTTTTGTGAGTCCGCAGTGTTTAATGACAATCAAAGGATTATAAAAAATTATATCGAAATAGCAAACCGATATCAGGATTACTTAAAATTCAAAAACTTGTCTTTAATGTAAGGTAAAAATTCATAATATTTGGTATGGCAATCCCTGTTATGTTGCACATGACGGAAATAATACAATAATTAAGGTTAATATCTATTATGTTAATATGTATAAACACCCTTAAATAGCCAACCCAGGTCCGACCTCATAGTGACCATGGTTTTAAAATAGGGTGCTTAATAAAAATATCTCGTAGTAAGCGGGTTTGGGTTCTGTGTGAATTCCGAAGTAAATGATATCCTTCAGCCCATGAGACTGCATTGTGTGTGGACCCCGGGGGAGTCCCAGCAATCCTACGACTACACTCACAAAAATTGCGACGAATTTCAAGCTATTTTAATTTTACTGAAAGATATATATTTTTGGTGTGGTCTTGTGCAATGGGTGGAAACAGATTTACCCGAGGCAAACCACACCTGTTCGCTATGGCGACCAACAACGAAGCTCAAATGCGCCGAAAACAAGGATTGAACTAGGGTCGCCTAGGCGAGAGGCGCGTGTGCCAACAACTGCGCTTATCTTACATCCGTATAAGGGTTTTTCATTTGGTCACAAATAAATACGAAACGATCAGACTTACACACACAAGACAGAATATCAAATCCGTATCTGTCAATGCCACAAAAACATAACCGATTACGAAAGTCTAACCACGAACTCAATGTTGAAAGGGGATTCCACACGGAGAAAAATGCTTATTTGAAGTATAGAACAAGGAAAACTGCAACTGTTTCACTTCCAACATGTTATCCCCAAGAAGTTGACAAGAACTACTAAATATCCACGTGTTGCAAATATAACGCGGATATACCATGCGTCACACACGAAAGTCTAACATATCAAACATGGACAGACTACTAGTATGCTTTCAAAGTATATTGATAAATCGGCATTAGCTTTTGGCCATTAGCAATACAAATAAATTTCTTTTGTCACGATTAAGAACCACAAATATTTATGCTGACGCCGTGGCGTAGTGAATATGGTGTCCGCCTAGCGATCGGGAGGTCACGGTTTCGCTGCCCACAGCTGGAGCTTTCTTTCGATCGCCCCCAAAGACACCAAGTACTGGTTCAAGTCACAGGAAAAGGACTCGAGAGCGTTTCAAATAAGCCTTAAGGCTTTTGATGCAATCGAGCTTAAATAAATAGGTTTAAACTAACTATTTATGCCAAAAATAATACATGTTTTTAATTAAACGTGTTTCATTGGTTAACATTGTTTTTTAGGTGCTTTTACGAGAACTTGAAATGTTATATACTTGTTTTATTTATAAAGTATTGCATATTTTATCTGTCAAAACAAAATGGATTGATATACATATTTAAAATGTTACTGAAATTATTTTAAATCAAAGAGTATATATCTTGCCGTTGTGTGTATAGAACATCTTTCCAGATTTTAGCTTACGCATATTCAATGGTTCTAAATTATTTAAACGATACCTCTTACCGATTGAAGAGTGTTATAAAACATACAACGCATATTTGAATTTACTGTTCATGAGGAGGTTAGAAAAGGAAACAAACTTGGGATGCATAGGACTTTTTTTTATCAAAGTATGACTTCGTCTACAGCGAAACGCATGAGTAAATCAACTTTAAGTGTTACGACCGTCTTCATATATCAGTGCAAACTAATAAGGAAGTGGTCGACAGAAAGACATAAACGTTTCAGACTTGTCGTCGTTTATCGCTCGAGGAAAAGTAGTTCAGCAATTGAAAGCAAATTGTTATATTGACATAAGAGGGTACGTACAATAACCATAGCTCTTTAACCAAAAGCATTATACAATTACAGCGCACTTTAGTCCTCAAAACATGTTTCGTCTGTCCGTGGCGTGGAAAAGTTAAGACGAATCCAGTTTAAATCGATACATTGATATTTGAAACATTTTTTAGCTATCAAAGAAACCTTCACTGTGTAAGAAATTTGCAAGACAATTCATGTACCTTCTTAGTGTAATAGTAATAGTCGAAGGTAAAACATGACTTTTATTGCTGTAGATTCTAATGTAGGTTCGAACCCGCCAGCGGCACGCATATATTTTGTATGTATTATTACTTATTGAACCAACAGATATTTTTGGTAAACTCTTTATGATTTGATTTGATTAATTTAATTTATTGTTTATTAATTGTATTAGCTTTACTATAATTTTCCAGTAAATTAATATATTATTTAACTAAACGCCATATTAATCCAAATGGCAGTTTTCCATTTATTTTAATAAGTAATATGGGAACAGTGCATGTATTAGTGTTGTACAGTTTAAGCGTCGCTGATAAACACTCGTTCGCCTTACCGATAAACACTCGTTCGCCTTACAGATAAACACTCGTTCGCCTTACCGATAAACACTCGTTCGCCTTACCGATAAACACTCGTTCGCCTTACCGATAAACACTCGTTTGCCTTACCGATAAACACTCGTTCGCCTTACCGATAAACACTCGTTCGCCTTACTGATAAACACTCGTTCGCTTTACCGATAAACACTCGTTCGCCTTACCGATAAACACTCGTTCGCCTTACCGATTTGTGTTTTCCTCCACGCTAGCTTACCAGCGATTCAAGGACTCCTAACATGTACATGATGTTTTTTACCATTGGGTGTGGTTAACAAAAATTATAACAATAGTTTTATTGAGATAAATTAATATTTTTGGTGACTTCAATTGTTTCAAAAGTATGAATGGTCTGTTTAATAAAAAGTAAGCATTTTCTTTGTTATGTGATTAAATCCTACAAAATACTAGATCATGTTTGTAGGTCGATTTTGTTGGAGTATTTGAGCTTAGGTATCTAAGTCGTATTTTGTATTATAAGTTTCTGAATAAATGTATTGTTAAGTAGATATAAAAGCTTGGGGTATGTAAATTTAATTATTATTTAATAGCTTTAATATTGGGAAAGTTTCTTTCGGATATCCATGCAGTGAGTATTGTCTACAAAGAAGTTATCATGATAGTGTCAAAAGTTGTATGTGCCAAAGTCTCGATGAAACTTTGGATATTATAATTTAAAGATTAACGTCAGATGGTGAATGTTAGATGTGTTGGTGCTTTGCCTACAACTAGTTTAATGAGTAATATAGCAGTAATGGAACTAAGTGTGCTCTTTGTTTAGAGCACTGGACAGACAAATGCCAATTGTATTAGATTTAATCAGTTAAATGACAATCTAGGATCTTTAACAATAGTTTGGGTAGTATCCTCTAAACTGTAAATGGGTTTTATAACAACATTTCTAGAAGATACATGGCACATTCTTGCTTGTACAAAATGTACACGAACTAAGTGAAACACAGTCTTCCTTTGCGTCACTAACTGCGGTTCGATAAACAACTGGTATCAACTGTATCAAATCCAGTATATATAATATTTTCATTAACACACAACACATTAAATAGCTTAAACTGGAACACAACTTATTTTCCCTTTTTTTAAGTGTGATAAAATAAAAGCAAGTAGTCACGAAATTATGTTTAAAATATTGTTTCCAAGTTATATGTAGATACAAAAATTATAATGTATTGTTATGTTTTAACTAAAGTAAGTTGCAGTTGTCTTTATATATCTCGTGTACGCAATTTATTTTGACACATCGATTAAAATATGATACAATGATATCCTTCTGTGTTATTGTATTGTTATTTTGATCGCTTGCTTCCCTATGACACGTTAAATTGACTTACAATCCGTTGAAATGTTGTTCCAAACTCTGTTCATTTCGGATCGTTTTTTCCTGAATCATAATATGAATATTGTATTACTGATTTATATAAAACTTAATTTGGATTCTAGACTTTAATGTATATCCTACTCGTAGAATATGCTATGGTCATCTTAAACAAGTGAAAGTTTTTAAATAATTTACTAAACACGTCTAATATGAAATTCTGTGTAATTTGCCAGGTAAGACAACACATTTTTCTGGAAGGATCAGAATAACAATGATAATCAAAAAAATATTACCATGTTTTATTAAATATAAACATATTGAGTATTCATCAACTTAACCATATCAGCGAGTGCGTGATGCATGTACATTACGAGTTCTTTCAAGAATTTGTTTCTTTAGCTTTTGAAACAACACAAGAATGGCACCGTGAGTTATTATAATATTAATATTTTTCTTTCCGGTGCGAGCGATTATAGTATTGATTAAGTTTTAAAAAATGAGGATATTTTTAACAAAGTCAACTTCTATATTCGTTGCAAATACAAACAAATCTATGTATGATTAGTGAAATAATTTTCACTTATAATTACAAATTACCTATGACAAGATTATACAGAATTTAATGAACATCTGGAGAGCATATTGTTATATAGGATATTTATTTACCTACTTGTGTTTAGCATTTCACCGGCGTCTTTCAACATTATGACCTCATAGTGACCTTCGGGAAATCTGAGCTCATCCGTTTCTCTCTTGTATTTCGGATACCAAACCGGCGTGTTATGATGATAATATCCCAAAATCTGTGGTGGAGTCCTTGCAACCATGTCACGCCAATGGATGAAACGCCAGATGTTTGGAACTTTGTTGTCGTGATTGAAAAGTATCTTGTGTCTTAAACTCGCGGCATGCCAAACATGTACAGTGACATTACAACTTTTGCAATTATGTCTTGTTTAACTAGATGGTAGGCTTTCAACGATGCCATAGTACCGCCATGGGAATTACCTGTTACTACACGTCGTACGTGTTTTATTTGTAATTCATTGTATTTCGCATCAGTTGCGGAGCCTTTGCACAGAGAACGTTATCTTATGTTCATGTCCGATTCGCAAGGTATTCGTGCTTGTACAGGGACTTTGGGAACCGCATTATTTGGTTGAAATGATATCATATTTTAATAGACCACTGCCAACAACCAAGCTTCTCGAAAATTGTAATATTTTTTTATGTTTCATGTGTTTTCATGTTGTTTTTATTAAACAATATATTGTACTACAACTTCCAATTATGATAGTTCACACTAATGACAAGGTGTATAGATTTGTTTATAGCCTCGCCGGGTTTTATTATTGTTTAAATACCAACATTAAAATGGAAAACATAAATAACGACCATGACGCCCTAAGGTCCATTCGTTCTATATACACATTAGCTGGTTCCAACCCTTACCCATGTCACCTTGACCCCAAATTAACCCCCAAAACATAGCATATATTTCGTTGAATGTGTGTTCCATATAAAATCATCTGTAAATACCACACCACTTATCAAAACCGATGAAAAGACGTTCATCTATTTTTCCCTTTGTTCAGTTAATGGTTAACCGTAAAAAAGTCAATTGAATTTATTTTCTGTTGTGGATACTCGGGGTACGTGAGGTTGCGTTAACTTGGAATGGCATTTTCTTCCTGTTTAGGCAATGAGAGTTCCCTGCTGCGAATCGGTAGTTTTCAATGAAAAAACTTGTTGAAAACAAATATTGAATAAGAACACAAAGGCGTGTATGTTATCTAACTAGAAGGTTTTTTTTTGATAGAGCAATATGATAAACACAATTAGCAAACATAATTAAAAGAAACAAAATACTATGTATTAATTTAAAAATATATCTGTTTTGATAGAAAAGTTAGCAAGTTAGTAAGGAGTTTTAATGCAAATAAACACATTTATGTTTTGCAACCAACACATACAAGACAATTAAATGTTTTGAGGTTAAATGGAATTACCTTAAAAGAACATCATAGCATCATCAATTTTTATGATAATTAGGTTGAATAAACTCGGATTCCCATGTTGTTTTAATGCTTTCATATGAAATTGTAAAAGGGTTAAGGAATATTTAGTATAAAATGATGTAGAAGAACAACTTAATAAACAGCGATAAATACTATGACATTTGTACAGAGTTTTATTAAAAATAAACACAAACTACATGTTTTGACGAATAGATGGTATATGTGGTATCGTGAATTGTCATTTAATGATACGAGCGTGTTGTGGGTGCTGAAAAGCTGCTTTTAAGGTATATATCCAGTGTACTTCAAGATAAATATTGGTGGTATTTTGCGTGGTTTGGAGAAGGGTCCACGGAACCAACTTGAGACTGCACAACACCCTTCTTTAGTCTCAAAGACGAATTTGATACGGAGAAAATTAACATATAAACAACATGTTGTGAAACAAAGCACAATTTTGAGTGTTTAAATAGCCATCAATGTCAGATTTGAGTTGTGTTTGTTTTAAAAGAATATCTATTACAATATTTAACTATTGCTAATGGTAACCATACTGTTATACAGGAAGTCAGAATCACTGAATATCCAAACAGGTCGCAAATAACGGAAAAATCTAATCATTTGACTCCCAGTTTGCTCTGTTTTAGATACGTACATGGGAAGCTGGCATGCGAAAAAACGGTATTTGGACAGGTCGCACTTACAGGAAATAGGCAGTTTGAAGTTGAAATTTGCTTAAATGGGCTGGAGGCGGTATGAATTTACCCCAACGTCTTAATATAAATAATTCTAGCTATTTTACAAATTGTTTGAAATATGTTTTCCCTACATGTAAGTAGCTACATGTTTAGCTATTTAAACCATGTGTTGTGCTGTTTGATTGAATGTGTTGCTGTTCTTGATTTGTGAATGGAATCCAGGTTCGATCCCTGATCTAGACGGGCCGAGAAGCTAGAAACTGTGTATTAACCCCTCATGCATGTGTACTTCTGTTATGCTTGTTCTGTTTACCGGTAAATAAATATGTATAAACCACTTTTCTACTGGTGCCTTTTATCTCTAAAGGTTGACATACATCTTCATTAGAATAATGGTAAACAAATAGGATATGTATATTTTTATGATACACTTTCATCTAATAAACTCAAACTTACGACAAACCGCGTTTCCTAACAACAAACGTGCAATGTGAACAGCGTTACACAATTAATATAAATTAACAGGTGTATACCATACCAAGCATCTATCAGTCTAAAGACATGTTATAAATAAAACTTATTCTACATTAGAAATGTATCCGATCTTCAAACACATTGTTCATTAAATAAAATTAACATTGGGTGAGATGTTACTTGTGAAGCCTTTCTATCGAGTGTAAAAAATGGATAGGTTAGTAAGACAAAAGTAATTATAAATTATACTCAAAACAAAACAACACAAACCACACGCATCACAATAGTAAAAATAAAACCGACGACAATATATATGTGTAGAAGAGGCGGGAAGCGGACAACTACAATGAGCGAGGCCTGGAATGGGGAGATAACCCTGGGTTAGGGTAAGGGTTAGGGGTCGGGTTAGGGGTCAGGTTAGGGTTAGGGTTGGGTTTAGGCTAACCCTAACTCTAAGCCGACCCCTAACCCTAACCCTTACCCTACCCTTAACCCTCTAACTCCCCATGCGCATTTCCATACCAGGCCTCGCTCATTGTAGTTGTGCGCTTCCCTAGAAGAGGCTGGAGACCAACAGTTGATTTACAAACATTACAATTTGATCAACTAACACGAACTGTATATCCACCATTCAACAGTGATGATAACTTTACAAATTTATTACTGAATATGATACCACGGCTTCCAAATTCAAAGGTTTCAATTCAATTAACCTTTTTTGCATGGTTCACTTTTTGCCCCACATTTTTTTAAAAGCTATGCACATTGTTAATGTAGCTAAATGGTATTACTAAGTGATTTGCTATTTGATTTTTACCATAACATATGTATTTCCATTAAACGAAAAGTAACTACTTGCTTGCTAACTTGCAAGTTATGTTTATGATATATCGCCTTGGCAGTGCGTGGTTCTTAAATGTTAAATAAGCTACTATGTCAGTGTTGTGAATAATTCGTTCAACCATGCAGTTTACATTAAATTAAGCTTTTACCTAACATTGTATTATATTCAATAACCAAGACAAACTTGAACTATGGAATTACTCCTCAGCTCTGTGCAATGTTTATCAGTAAATGGAGTGTCTGATTTAATTCCATGCTATGTTTAACATCGTCCTTTTGTTATGCTGATGTCGTCGAGAGCAACGTCGCTGGTGAACGAATTTGCTATCCTCGCCTCAAATTCGAACTGCAATTGTAAGAAAATGAGCATTCTAAATAAGCATATTAGATTAATATACAAGCAAAAATCAAATGTTGATATTGCTCGTTTAATAAGTTTATTTCAACTAATAAAAGCTTCGCTTTCGTGAAATGTTCCGTTCCGTAGAGTGTCTGCTGTTACGTCGGCGCGGAAACGATTCCATTGCACACCAAGTGAAACATATTTGCTAAATATTTCCTGACGTTTTGTTTCTGTTGTGTACATCACCAATTTTAAACTTCCGTCAAAAACAACACCAAACACATGGTAGTAGAACTCTACTCAGTACAATCCGGCCGGGAAATTCGGGGAGCGAAGTTAGGCGATTTGTCCCTCGTTATTACTTGCATCAGCGAATATATAGTAACCTAAATCAACGAAACGGATTTGCCATAAGAAAACATGAGATTTATGCTGTTCAGATTGCTATGAACTTTTTTTTTTTTTTTTNTTTTTTTTTATACCACATTTATATAGCGCCCTTTTCATACTCGAGATGTGCGTTCAAAGGCGCTTTACATTTTGAACTTGTTAAAAGACGATGCAAAGAAATGAGGTTTTAATTTTTTCATAGTTTTTATATCTCAAAATTGTTTTTTTTTCATGTCACATCATCGCATCAGAACGCTTATCTAGATGGCGAAACAAACATATGGGGTATTCTTACTAAAAAAACATTTAAACATAGCGATACTTATTATATTTATTTATTTGTGTGACCGGATTAATTATTTAACAAATAAATAGTCTAGTTTCTCAAAGAAATAGTGAACCTATCTTAACGTTGACGATTTGACGATTTATTCATTACGTGTATTGCAATTACCGAAACAACAAGTTGACATGTTTCCTGACATATTTACCCGTCAACGATTTTCGTCTATCGAACGCAGGTCCTGTTTTCCCCGCTTCATCGGTCGGTCCTTTCACCCGTTTGAAGTAAAATGTACTTCAGATGGCACGAGTCCACTCACAAAAGTCCTTCTCAAAGTCGCAAACAGAGCTTTTGACAGTTTTTATTTCTACAATTTGAAATTCAATAATATTATGCACGCTGATGGCAAATGTATAATCTCCGTCCAAGCGCTAAATATGCAGAAGATGAGGGAGCAAGTTTGTTTTCGAGTAAACCCAATAATATGTGCATTGAAAGCTAAAAAGTTATTTATCTCATCGTATTAAATAGTTTGTGTTTCTGTGTGTTGAATGAATTATATGATGTAAGAAATTATGTGCAAAATGAGCTAATTAAGTGTCTCTAATAAAAACGTTAACATGGATTCATAATTGATTTTGTGTGGGGCTGTGGATAGACATTTTGTGATTGAACTTGTTATTCTAGTCTACGTATATATATATATATATATGTCGATATTTATTGAAGAGCATGTTTATGTCTACGTTAATAAAACAGTTTAAGCCTTGTATGTGTAAGTGTGTCCACCAAGAATTACTACCTATATAAAATACATTGAATCGGTTGAGCAATTTATAGCTACATAATTATACTTGCCGGTGTTAATTATTTCCTGTGCATCTTTTAACGAGATGACTTCATAGTGGTCTTCAGGAAATCTGGGCTCATCCGTAGCTCATTTGTATTTCAAATTGGTTTGACAATAACCACCGACATCTATTCCAAAATATGAGATGTGTTGAGAAAATGACAGCGTAATATGTTTGTTACATGTAACGTCTTCATTGTCTGTGCAAAGCGTGTACTTTGAGCCTAGGGGCATATCTTTTGGATACAAGACCGCAGTTTTATGATGATAATATCCCGATTATCTTAAAGGAATCCTTGCGACTAAGTCATCCCAATGAATTGTTCGCCAACTATTTGGAACGGATTTGTCGTGATTGAATGCGTACCTAGTATCACCAACACGCGGCATTCCAAATGTGTACAATGTCATTCTATCTATCGCAACAATACCCTCTCGAACTAAAGCGTATGATGTCAAAGATGCCAGAGCCCCGCCAAGGGAGTGACCTGTAACTACTACAGCATAAGTCTTGTATGTGTTATCAAGTTTCTTAACGCTTTGTTTTATACATGGATCATATAGTCTTTTATACGCAAAACTGAAATAGCTATGAACACGTCCATCATCTGATGCCAAAACCCAATCATTATCAGCCGACTTGCCCGAAAACGCTTGTTCTGTAATCTGCTTGAGTTTGCCAGCCGTTCCACGGTAGCCAACGAGGATAGTGCGATGACGATGTGATAAAGCAGTGTATACAAAACATTCCTTGTAGTCAAACTTCTTCTCACACTTTCTACCTATAGCTTCAATAATCTCGAAGTCATCGTCTGGTAGAATGTGTTTTGATGCATTTCTTCAAATATTCTGGTTCGGAGTATGCCACAGCGGACAGTTTTGCGAACATCAAGGCATTGCCTTCATTGTATTTTTGACTGTTGGCGTTGCTGATTTCGCAGAGAGAAGATTCCTTGATATCCATATCCGATAGACAAGGATTGTGGTTCTCTCCAAGAAGGTTTATAATTTTGAGCCAAACGTGTGACATTTTCTGTCCAGCGGACACCACCGGCACTTTACGTCTAGGAATAGTACGTAGATGTTCGTTTTTGTACAAGATTTACATGACATCTGGGATGCACATGTCTCGGTTGAAACTGCAATCGCTTTCCATGATATCAATGCAAACAATACGAGCAGGTAACCCATTTTGTCAGTTGATGAACAATATCTTTTTTGTAGTTTCAGTGACGCATAAGGCTCCTCGCATGGCAACTTTTTCAGGTTATTGCGCACCAAATACGTATATCCCGAACTTCACTTAAAACAATTCTGTATAACAATGGCAATCTTTAATGTCGGTATTTGATCCACTCGAAGAATGTACATATGTTGATTACCTAGCTTACAAGTCCTTTTCGCTGTCAATATTGATTAACAAATAATAACTTCTCACATATATACATGAATTGCAATATTTATATATATCCCAGCAATTCCCAACTCAAAGAAACGATATATATGGCTTTTCAATTGGTTGAATATTTAAGGTTCATTGAACGTTCAATGTGTTGTAGTTACGGGGAAGAATAGGCAGGCAGTTTACTTCCTGGTAAGAAAATAACAAAAGGTATTGATTACCCGTAGAGCCACAATTTACAGAGCGATTTATGTATATAAGAAACTATGTAAGGCTTCTAACGAAAAGTACTGTGCATATTGACGATGAATAAGTGGGTTCTGATTAGGTCTGAAAACATATTTATAAACCAAATTTAATAATAATAAGTTTCTATAACATTTTCGTCAGTGTTTTTGTCATTTTAGGTTTTAGTGGCGAAATGTAGTCTATCACCGGCCACAGGCACCAAATATAAGCCATTTAAAAGAGTTATTGTGAAAAAGCTATACTGTAAGCGGAGTTGTTGGTACAAGGGCTTCTCATCTTGGCGACCCTGGTTCAATCCCCGATCCCAGCGCATGTGAGCTGTGGCTCTATTCATATACTTTATGTTGACTGATGTGGCATGTGTTAGTTAAACACGACACAATTAAGTAATAGGAAATAAAAAGATGCAAATCATTACAAACACAACAACAGAAATGTTGCTACATAAGGATTCAAACTTCAGACCAGTTCAGTTGTTTTCATGCTGTTAAAGTTTATACGACGTACACGTTTGTAAGGACTTTTTGAATATGTCCGTAGAAACACATTTGTTGACAAAGTACCAGCGTCGATAATTGTTAATGTGCAACCATTTTAAATGCATCATTGTCCCTTATAATTGAGNACGATTCTGCGATTTCCACTGGCATTCGATAAACTGTATGGCCAATCGCATTTCTTCCGGGTTGAATTGGTATTGATTTTAAATAAATCTGTTTTACCAATCGCTTCTCTTCCGGGTTAAAGGGGTATTGATTTTAAACAAATCGATTTAGTTCGAATGAATAAATAAATGTCTGCACATACAATGAAAGAAATTGTATCCTTAAGTCCTTATGAAACAAATATGTAAATTGTGGCAGTATTCTATTGTCAAATGCACGTCTTAATCCAGACAAGATACATATGCATCAACAAACTGTCGTATTTGTGTTCTCTACTTAATGTATGTGATAAGTTTGTTTATTTTTTTTACGTGAGTCGCTGTTTTTCACAAATAAAGTCAATGCACTTACCAGTTATCTTTGTTAACTTAAAACTGTCTGCGCGCTCTTAAATTAGTACATGTACTTGTTTTTGAATTTTGAAATATAGAAATATAGTTATGCATACGAGATGTATATAAGCTTCTTACACCTACTGCATATACCATAATGTGTGTAGGTATGGTGGCTGCGTTCTGTCATCTTTCTTGCGTATAAGGACATCAACAGGATAGCACGCCCCTGGTCCTAAAGCTTTTTTACATTATCATAATTATATCATTTCTTACAGCAAGACCTACACACTTGTTTTTCAGGACCAGCTTGGTAGTTATAGTGTGTGTCAGTATGTTAATATTACTGAAGTTCCTCTATATTGTTGGTGAAAAGGAAGAACCTGTTATGGAGGGGAAGATAATATCGTCTATTGTCTGGTCAATTTGTCGGACATTTGTTTTTAATGACAAAAAATAAAAGTGACCGGATATGCATCATAGACAACATATGAAATAACAGCTCACCCTTCGGGCATATTATACACCGACACGTAGTGCTCCAGTAATGTGTTATTATTAAACAGCAATATATGTGTTATGGACTTATAAATCATATGCGTTAATGTATTTTATTTAATCAAATATATTTGTTACATGTTCTGACTCTGATTGTACTACCAATAATTTAGTATTGTTACCGCTGATTCTTTTATAGGATCAATAATGTGCTTATTTTAGAATTTAAAATATATGGAATGTCGAGTAAGTTTAATATCTTACCAGTATGGGATGACAGTTATATTAGTGGAATGTCCAGCAGCTCTGAATGCCTGCTTTGTGTTTAAATTTGATTTGATAAAGAAGGCAACAAACATGTTTTGTGGGGCAGTATCATCACGAAGTTAGTAAAACTAAAATATAAACCATATAAACCAATCAAAGTATAAAACTAATATGAATTACTAATTATTTTGTTATATAATAATAGTTATGTCTTTATTTATGCGTTTATTTATTTTTATTTTGTTTATTTTTTGTTTTTGATTGCATTTATATATGTATTTATTTATCTATTTATTAAACCGGAAACTTATATTTTATATCAGTTGTCTTTACTTTATGTGTATTTGATTTTTCAACTTGCATTATCGTTTTATTTGAGTAAATCCTGCTTATATATATGTAAATATTATTAGGAACATAATTGTTTTGCAACGGAAAAAAAGAAATTTGAAACCTGAGTTATAATAATGTGTCTGTTGTTTGTGTTATTTCGACCAACAAGCCAACACTGTTGGCAAGACTTTCTGTAAAACAATTTATGTAAGAAAAAGTGGTATTGTGTTACGTATGTAAACATGAGGGCCATGGGCCATATGCATCTCAAACCCAAAGGAACTATAATATTCTAACAAGGTGGAGTTCAGAAGAAAAAAAGTACTTTATGAAGCATAAATATATATTGTCAAGGGACATTATGATGGCATTCCTTTGATAATTTGAAATATTTCAAACACAGAACGTATATGTACAATTGAACCTTAGATTACGTTATGATGAATAACTATACTGGATCAATCCAGTTAGTCAGTAGCTGGTTGTCTCTCTTACAAGAGGCTGTTTATACAATGTCCAATATGTCACTTGTGAATTATTTTTAAACCAAATGGAGCGATACCAATTATTGATCCTGACAAACCATGTCTATTGGATAAAAGGTCAAATAAGATTCAAGAGAAACAGTTCTTACTGTTTTACTGGGTTTCTCAGTACGTGATTTTCTGGGAAAATATATAAAGCAATCTGAAGTAATGGAAATATTTAAGTTGGGTAAGTCAATATCAGTATAAATTTGGCTTGTTTTTCATATTTCTGAATTCCTTAGTAGTATCATCATCGTTATCATCACCATCATCATCTTCTTCTTAGTCGTCGTCGTCGTGGTCCTCCTCCTTCTCATCATACTCATCATCATCATCACACACTATCAAAGTTTCTCTTCAATAGCTGTAATCATCTTCAGTGAGCAGCAACTTACATCTCCATTAAAAGGTTGCATCTTAGCACAAAATTACAAGCTAACTTAAGATTGGACAAAACATGTGACCTCATGAGAGTAAATTAGATTTCGACATAGTCATATAAGGAAAACTTCCCCGACCCCTTGCGGTCATGGGTTTAAACCGACTGGAACCATTTTTGAACTCGGCCCGAATATCATTAGAAGTTTAGAACACATCTTTTGAGCATTTGTGCATGATGAACCATAAATGGAGCTTCTAGAGTGTTTCAATGTTTCACTGTAGCCATGTAAGGAACAACAAATGTTCTCACCAAATTTCAGGATGAATCGACACAAATGTGACTTTTAGAGTGTTGACAATGTTTCAATATATCCCTCTTAGGAAACAACCCCTTGACAGCCATATGTTATCAACGGACCGCAACTATTTTTGAACTTGACTTAGAAATCATTCGAACAAACGTTCTGACCAAGTTTCAGGAAGATTGGACTAAAAATATGACTTCTGCACAAAAAACAATTAACCTAGTGACCTAGTTTTTTTGACCTCACGTTACCGAGTTCAAACTCTGTCAAGATATTATTGGGAGAAATGTTCTGATCAAGTTTCATGAAGATTGGACAATAAATGTGGTATCAAGAGTGAAAAAAGATACATGTTGACGAAGCACTGACGCACAAACGCCATTATGTTCAAGGTGAGCTTATAACAATAAAACACATCTTTTGAGCATTTGTGCATGATGAACCATAAATGAAGCTTCTAGAGTGTTTCAATGTTTCACTGTAGCCATGTAAGGAACAACAAATGTTCTCACCAAATTTCAGAATGAATCGACACAAATGTGACTTTTAGAGTGTTAACAATGTTTCAATATATCCCTCTTAGGAAACAACCCCTTGACAGCCATATTTTATCAACGGACCGCAACCATTTTTGAACTTGACTGAGAAATCATTCGAACAAACGTTCTGACCAAGTTTCATGAAGATTGGACTAAAAATAGGAATTCTACACAAAAAACAATTAACCTAGTGACCTAGTTTTTGACCTCACGTGACCCAGTTCAAACTCTGTCAAGATATTATTGGGAGAAATGTTCTGATCAAGTTTCATGAAGATTGGACAATAAATGTGGTATCAAGAGTGAAAAAAGATACATGTTGACGAAGCACTGACGCACAAAAGCCATTATGTTCAAGGTGAGCTTATAACAATAAAAACTATCATTTGGTTCATCGAAAAGCATAACCTGTCCGTATATAGGTGCACTATGTACCTTTCAACCATGGTTATATATTCTTTACAGCTGGATTGGTTCATTTTTGCCATACATTCTGCCGGATGTATTTGTTTTGACCACAACGTTGAGTACTCTTTACGAAGGAAAAGCTACAAAAAAGTATAGGTATTTCTTCGTGATGGAGATGGTCTTGTCAATTATGCGTGGCCACTGAATTCCTGTATTCCCTGATGTTTTCCAAAACGAAACTTGTACTATACTGACGTGTATATTGACAAATTTCTTGTCAAATAAATCAAGATATCGCGTTATCATTTAAATAATGTTCTAACTTTATGTCCCAAGTGTAGTATTTTTGCAGTAGTTTTCCTGGCTGTATTGTTAAATTACTGATTTCCTATAGCGGAGATATATATTAACTGTTTTTCAATTGTTATGTTTTTTTTCCAAAAACGGTGACCACTATGCAATGAGATAAGGTTTATGACAGCTAGCACAATTAAAACATTTCGAGAATCACACCGGTAGCTGTGAACATCTTACGTTTGTTTAGACGTAAAGATGACTTGAATGTTTACGTTTCGTAATCCAAGGATCAACTCATGAACGACGGATTTATAGTGTACATCCAAGTGCGACAAGTTTGTTGACTTCCTTGTTTG
Organism: Dreissena rostriformis; assembly: GCA_007657795.1. NCBI lineage: Eukaryota > Metazoa > Mollusca > Bivalvia > Myida > Dreissenidae > Dreissena > Dreissena rostriformis. Next base: position 95,781 of record VMBQ01001056.1, on the reverse strand, counting down.
AACCAGATATGTATTTATCTACGTTAATATGACTTAATTGAACAGTTTGTGTACCAGATTTGCTTAGTAGCTATTGTTGTAAGTTTTGTGCCCAGCGCTGTGACCAAAGCCGCATTTTCACCTACATATGCACGGAATGTCATACGATTTACATGTGGTGTGAGAGTTGTATCTGAACATAAGTAGCTTCGAATGAACAAATGCGAATATTTTTCCCGGTTTTATTTATGCACACATTGTTTCTACGAAAAGGGAATGTTTATTAGCGCGTTTAAGAGGATCGTCAAACACCGTTGCTAAAGTAATTGTATGTTAATGATATTTCGGACATCTGAGTGAATACTTAACATTATTAAAATTACGAAATGCTTAAGTACTCAACATTCTACAATTATGCTATGATATTATCTCTCCTAAGAGAAACAATTACCCAACAAGACTATTTTTGTACACACAACTTTGGTTCGTTCTACTGTAGCGGCTCTCTTGTTGCTAACACATTTTTTTCATAAAGCACTTTATATAAATGAATTTATATTCCACCACAGTGAAACAAATGTGTGGTTATAGCACTTTTTGTGACGGTAAAACAACAAACCTTCGTTAACAATGAATTCAACAACATTTAAGCGACATAAAATATCATTACAGTAAACTTAACATCCAGCAATTATATAACCTATCTCTAGGTATTGCCGGACAAAGCATGGAAAGGCAAACAAGCGGCGACGCTCATACTTATTGACCGCAACCTGTTTGACGGCTATCGGACTAATATTTAGTATCAAATGCAGCTGATATATGTGAGCATATGTAATTACTCCGTGAGTATGGATTTGATCCTAGAACGAGAACGAATTGGACCTACTGTAAGCCTTGTTGAGTCTGTTACAATTTTAATAATTTGAATCTATGTCTGACCCGAGGTTTTAACATTTTTTCAAAATACAAGTACAAGTACAAATGTACATGAAAACAACACAGCATAAATCCAGCTAAACAAACATTAAGTCATGTTTGCAGGGTCGAACACTTAACACAGACACACATTTCATCATGACACATATTTGGAGACAGATAAATATCGTGTCGCCAAAACTAAATGCCGACTCATGACCTTTATCTTCATTTCATATAGTGGGATTACAAAGGGGAAAACTTAAAAAAAAATACAACATAGCTTTAATAAGACAACAGTGAATATTCAATTTGTTTACAACTTTTTGTGGTTGTAAATACTCTTATTCTACGTTCCCACTATCACGATTAACGTCACGAAGAACGCGTTGTATAAATCGAGAACTAATCCTGATTATCCTTATCAGGTTTTAAAAGATATTGAAGTCAATCGTATCAATTGTGTTGACCATGGACAGTTTTGAACGGTTCAAACTATTCGAACGGACCGTATGTATTCGTATCTGAACTAAAGACCGTTTCATATACTGAGTACTGAAATTGTCAAATCGTAAACAGATGGCAACTGAGCGCAGGGCGGCGTATCATATTGTATGAACACGCGTGTAATTAAATCGTATCGAAATCTCAGAAAGAAATCATAATAAGTTACGAGCAACCACGTGGCGTAAGTGGCGGATCGCACGACAGTGGGAATATAGAATAATCAAAGATCACCTACACATACGCATTCTTTAGATTCTAAGTGTGAACAATAACCTTAAAAAATATAGAATAATTGACTCAACTTCATGTACTGGTAAAACTATGGGTAGAATACATAAAAACAAATTCACATCGAACAAATATGTTTGATTTAACGAAAATAGTATTTGCATACATTGTTGTAGAACAAGCGGAAACTGTAAACGTGAATGATAAAAAACGTGGTTCGTACGTTTGTTCTGACAACAAAAACGTAATAATTGCTGGGAATCTGAAGTTATAGTCTGTTCCACAATCAAGCGGTTCCTTTATTGGAGTTAGATATATTTAACATTTCCCTTTCGTGATGCTCACGGAATCAATTGCGATATCACTTCTGTAACCTTTACCAATTGTGGCTACAAACTCAAACTGAAAAAATAAGAATTTCATCATAGCATTAAGTTGTACTCTTATACGACAACAACGCGACTTTCTGCCAATAAATATTGTGAACCTAGCAATATTGCATATTCCATTTAACTTAAATATTTAGTTAATGCATCAACTCATTCGATTTTAAAATTATATTTAATAATGATGAAAAAAAATCATAATTTAACGGTCATGTAAATTCAATTAAATTGCGAACATTTTCGCACAAGTATGTTGATAAGTAAAAACATGTGTTCATTAAAATACGAAACGTGTCATACATGCATAACGTCGTTGCCAAGCTTGGTTGAATCAACGCCACAACATTGATGTCTCCAATTGTTATCTTGGTTACCTTCTCTCTTGAAAACAACTTCCCTTGGAGTTTGTGATGAATACATAAACAATTCCGAAAAACCCATATCTTCTCCGAACATGTGGTAATAGAACTCGATGCAATAGATTCCCGCAAAGAAATTTGGCGAGCGTAATTTTGCTCTTTTTCGTTCATTCTTTGAAGCTTCAGCATAAATGTAATAACCTATAATAAAAAAAGACATGCATTAAATATCATATCATTCATTCAAACAGCAGCGATCTGTTTGTTTTGAAGCATAACATTATTAAAATTCAAGTTGAAAAAGATATGTACTAATCAATTGTTAAATGGCTGGTATTCCGTTAAATCAAATATTGTTATTGCATAAGTATATTCTATTTTGGTTGTGTCGTATGTTTGTAGCTGTTTTTTACTTATTTTCGGCATAGTTTAATGCGATAAATTTCGGTGTAGATTTCTTACGATAATTTATGCAGTGGGAATATTAAACAGTGAAAATTGGCGTTTAACAAATTTTAACAAAGTTAAAATATATCTTCAAGAAACAATCTCGATCCTCACATAATTTTACTCATTGTATGTCATGATCAGAATATAATATTTACCCCTATAATGAAACTATTTTCTGGTTTGGTATTCACTCATTACACTTTCTTTATACATTATTTACAAGGTTAAAATTCAGACGGGCCTTTTCTATCGCAATGCATTTTGTATAATGAGCATCGAATAACGTATACATGTAACAAGCGTAGGTTTCTTTCGCCACGCAGAAACTAAGATGTGGAAAATCTGCTGTTGTTGTTTTTGTTGTTGTTATTTTTTGTTGTTTAAATAAATGAACACAAAATTAATTACTTTTTGATGGAGACCGTATTTCCGATTATATTATAATTGTGTAAAACAAGTACATGTAATTTGTTTTGAAACGGCACTGAAAGCCTGTGAATTAATTAGTCATTCCAAAATGTGCGCATGGAAATACAGTCGAAACTGAAAACAGCGGTCAGTCAAGGGAAATGACCAAAGTGACCGTTGTAGACAGGTGGCCGTTGTTTTAAGATGACCACTTTTTAGATCGTTGGTCAGTTGGTAGTATTGCTTGGTCGTTACCCCACCCAGTCGTTTCGTTTCGTAAACATAGCTAATTTAAAAAAGGCTTATTGCCGATAAATTAGTATAACATAAATTATTTATAGTGAATACTACAAATTAATATCTAATAAGTTGATTTAAATTCATACCTATTCTTAAACGTATGAGTTTATAAACGATAATAATGTTGTTTACTCATGCATCTCTTTAATTCGGTTAATCCGACATTTCGTATTATGTTCATTGGAAGATATTTTTACCTAACGGTTGGCATGTGTCAATGACGTCACGTCCGCAAAAGTAATAGCGTATCGCTGTTATAAACCGAAAGTACGGCATAACGATATCGTTCTCATGTAAAAGAATCCAAAAGTTTTTAACAGACGTTTTACGTGACAAAATGTCATCTTCCATAAATGCTGAAAGTTTGTTACAAAAGTTGCAATTCGATACCCGTTGTGCCACAATAAACGATCACTAATCCTTTTATCACCTTCTTATAATAACACACGCTAGATAAGTGTTGTTATTCACACCTTATCAGCGATAAAGATCTATTGATTTTGTCACGCGCTATTACTATGGCGTTATGACTGGGCCGCTAATTGCTACCAATACACATTGTTATTGTAACTTGCACATGCAATCAGAAATTAAATCGTCGCTAAGTCGTTATCATTTATGAGAACATTTCCCGATAAAATTAACGGATCATCCTCATGCCGTCATAATTCATACACATGAAAATGTACTGATAATAGAAAGCAATTATCAAATAATCAAAGGCAGTTACCGCAATCAGATTCTTTACCCGCAAAATAGACGCACAATAGACGCTATGACGTCAAAGGTAAAATACAACAACGCAGATTGATTTGTGTGTTTACGTTTCGAAACTCGAAACGACTGACTCGTGACCGTTGTTTTGAGTTCAAAAATGACTTTGGGAGTGAAATATACTGACCGTTGGCCGTTATTTCGAGTTGACCGTTATTCCGAAGTGTAATATAGTGTGATTTTCGTCGGGGGGATTCCAGACTGACCGTTGTATGTAGTTGACCGTTATTTCGAGTTGACCGTTAGGCCAGTTTCGACTGTTGTATCTTAAACACTATTGGATGCATCAACATGAAACTTCTAAGATAAATAGAGCTTATCAAAGTTACTAATTTTCTTACTTGAATTTGGTCTAAGGCTTTAAAAACTCCTCTGACTCACAAAATATCACTTCTACAATAGCAAGTCCTATGCACGCTAACATAAAAAGAACAATGAGAAAAATATATTATTCGTATAAATTATTAATAATACCGGCAGCGGAACTATATCTGTCTGCAGATGGCCCTGTCTGTCTGTTACTATCAGATGGACCTTTCATTCTCTGAAAATTGAAGGATATGTCCGGTGTGCGGATCCAGTCACAGAAATTTCTGGTGAAATGGCAAACACTTCCCGTTACATTCTTTATTTCTGAAAACAGATACAAAAAGATTTAATGACCGGTATATACAATTTTGTTATCAAATGATAGAAATAAAACTTTACAAGTATGAACATTTTTATAATATAACATTTAAACGCATGTTAAGTTACTACACGGATTATATACCCATCGTGAAACCGTTTAAGACATCGGTTAGAGGTATACGTATGGATTGAAATTTTCATATCGTATTTTAAATGATACCCTAACTTACTTGTTTTTTCCAAAGCCATGTCTTCCAATTCATGTGCCGAAACAACTTGGCAACGGTTCTCTTGGAACAGAGATTCCTCGGTCCGGTGGTATTGCAAATTCTTTTCACAGACTGTGCCTATTTTAGTCCAAAGTAGTTCTGGTGATCTGGTTCTGAACTTAAACCCCTCATTGTCTGCGGATCTTCGTTATCTGTGTAAATATTGTATCTTGAAGTTGTGGTCATGATTTCACGATACAACACAGGTTTTCGATGGTAAAAATCCCATTACAAGAGGCGGTAAGCGCGAAACTAGGTCCTTATCGTGTATGAGGCGCCAATTGTTAGTAACTTGTCTATCATGGTAATATGCGTACTTCATATCTTCAACCCGTGGCATTCCGAATGTATACAAGAAAAGTCGCGTTTTGTCAACTACATTTCTTGACACCAGAGCGTATGCAGCCAATGACGCCATTGCCCCGCCAAGAGAATGCCCGGTAACGACAACATTGAAGTCTCTGTTACGTAGGACTAGTTCCTTCACGCTGTCAAGTATGCATTGATAAAACAGTTTTGTGAAGCTGTTGTAAAAGTATTTATGAACCATAACATCATTATCTCCGAATGGTACCTTTCCCGAGTGCAACACTTCATCCCAAATTTGATCATTTCCGACAGCGGTGCCCCGGAATGAAATTAAAATTTCTTTTGTCGTGTTTGATTTCGCGACGAAAGCAAAACATTCTTTATATTCTTTAATTTTCATATTACACTTACTTCCGATAGCTACCACAAGCGAATAGTCCTTTCGGGGCACAATTTTTTAATGCATTTCTGTACGTACCTTCTTTCAGTATAAGCGGCAGCAGAAAGGCCGGCAAGTATGTAGGCCTTGGCCGGATCGAAAGCCAAACTTTTATCAGAATCGAGAAAGCATTGGGATTTATCTTTTATATTCATACTCTGTTCACATGGGTTCGCCTTTACAGTAACAACCCCTGCTCCTATTAAATAAATCGTATTGGCTACGAAATAATGGCATTTTCTGTCTAGCGGGCAACAGCTGCATGTTTCGTTTTAGACGGAATATACTTCATGCAGTCATTGCAGTTTTTCTGCGATGCACACGACTCTCCAAAAACTAAATAAGGCAGTAAAATAAAACACGTAAAATATCCAATCATTCTAATAGATCTATGCGTAATGTTCGATCCGTGTTACCACTGTTTTCGAAGTCTAAACTATGTAGGTATTATGCCTTTTCAACTGAAAGCACAATATCTATGGTTGTAAACTTAAACTGATAGTCTTTTATAGCCTTACTAATTGTTTAATCTATATTAAATGTGCGTCTCCAGATTCAAAATAAATGTCGCCTCTGTTCAATTGTATTAAAACACCCGGATTAAAAATATCAAACAATCTCTTTTCTATAAAGCATTTCCTTAAAGGGACATTTCACAGGCATAACTGCTACCACTATGCTTCATGTTTTTATATCGCATCATTATATATTCAGGGAAACGCTGAATCCTGCGTTGAAAACAACATAGTATATAAAATAGTGGTAAATATAGTAACCGACTCAATTACAATTGTTGTATTCCGCTTAACTACGACCAGTGTTTCAGGTATTTGTGTTTAAGAGTAATATAATAGACAACCATTCCATAAAACTGTTGTCTTGAAGCATTGTGTATATCATTATAGCCTAAATGAAGTGCCTTCTTCTGATACAACAATGGATGATTTAGCTACATTAAACTACATTTAGGTACATAGTATCCAAGCAAATGTAGATTTTTTTGATGTTTAAATGCGATGGCAGTGATATCAGTATTTAGTGATTGTGAATACATGTACACTAAGCATTTATCTTAGCCTTGAGAACAAAGTTAATCCAAATAAGGTACATGTAATCTTCTAGTTTTTTTTTTATTCTGTACTTTACCTTTCGGTTTCAATCAAGTAACATTGATGAATTAATGAACGTGTATTAAAGGAAATTGGTTTTGTTAAGTATATTTTTAATAGACATGATATTGTTGCTATTTCGCCTTCTGGGTAAGGGAAATGTTTATTTTTCTTCCAGTGCAATTGATTGAAAGATAAGTACGGTATGATTCCTTCTGTGGGCTTAATAGTGTCTTCGTTGTAAAAAGTACATTCTTCTCATCTTTCCTAGAGTGTGGGTTTGCATTGAACGTTACCACCTTATTCAACTCATACAATGACTGACGCTATGATTTACCGAACGTCTCCGATGTTTTACGATAAACAATTGTTGCAAATCAATTTTAAAGAATTTAAATATATATGCATCTAGTTAGGATTGAAACAGATACAAAATGCTAATAATATATTTTATTGACTATGAGGCATACTGATCATGATAAATGATGAAAGCTGGACCATTTCCCCTAATTTAGCTAAACAGTTTCCTGCTGGTCAATCTAGGACTTTGTTGACAACGGTTTATATTTTAACTCTTAACCAAAAGCACAAGGTTGCAATTTCCAATGAATCTACTTTAAATCTTAAAATCAAAATTTGTGTTAGCAACTTGCAAAACTATATACTTAGAGTAAACGGTAAATTTGGTAAATGTTGTGCAAATAGAAACAAATTCTGAATTACTTTTTTGTATTGAAACGCAAAACTATAGACACAACCTTTAATTAAGATATAAGACGATTACAACTGTTTCATAGGTGCTCATTCATGAGATCACATGGGCCAAAGTGATTAGTCTATGTATAACCAATTAGTCGAATGTCTGATCAAGGAAGAGGTCAAAATATAGTTTATCTTATTGCCTTATCAATAGACGCCTATTGATTTGGTTATATTGAATACTATACTGCCATAACGCATACTTCAATCAAAGTATATTTAATTTTTGTCCAAACGTATGTCTGCATTTATTACATATCTATTATTTATTGGCAAATGACAATTTGAAAATAATGTAAAGCTCTTGTTTGCTTTACTTTGTCCATGTTCACATCAGGAAACACTGGCTTGTGAACTGAAATAGCATGAACGCCTTGATGCCACTTAGATTAGTTATATCTGAAGCATTCATACAGATTTGTGTTCATTTTAGTATAAGAACGCATATACAGGACTTTTAAAACTTTAATGAGAATGCACTATGTTTACTGTTAAGATTATTAAATTAGTTCACGTTTTAAAAAATTATCTATATTATTTCAAACGAAAGAGTGCATATTCATATGCATATATTCGTGGCATGTCTTAACGTGCAAGCCTTAATAAATAGTGCTATTTCAATAACTCCCTCCAGAACGTCACTAACATTCTGCGTGAAATTTCACATTTAAACATCCATCTATCTTTTGTCAGCTTCATAAAAGTCGACGCTTGTCGGTGAACTTTGAAACACATTAAAAAAACCTTGATTTTTGTAAGCACAAAATGCATTTCCCATTGTTAAGCTTCATTAAATGTGTATTGCTGTATACGAAGATTGTTTGACAAATGGTCGTGGATCGGGTACTTTGTGCGTTTACAAATAACTACAAAAAACAACAGCAACAACAGAACGAACAACAAACCCTGAAAGATGATCTGTTTAATAAACAAAATTATCGCCTTAGCAGTACATGTTTCTAAAATGTTAATTAAGAAAGATGTTGGCGTTGTGAATAATCACTACATGTAATTGTCTTTACTATAAGCGCTGTCTTGTTCGGATACATGTATATATAGAATAAATTCAATGTTATTCAGATTATATCACGCTTTTACTTTACATATTTTGTATTGAATAGCTCAAACTTACTTTAACGATGCGATCACTTCTCAGCCGTGCATTGGTTTTCAGTAAAGGGCGTCTTTGTTTTGTTTTCATGCTATCTTTGACAACTTCCTTTTGTTATGCTGATGTCTTCGAAATTGGAATTGCACTTGTAAGGAAATTTTCATTCGCGATAAACATTTTTTGCCTATTGATAAGCACAAACTTATATGAAATCGTTCTCTTAATCGGTGTTATAAACCAATAAAAACATAACTTACATGCAATATTCCATTTCCTTATCTGCTTTTACGTCTCAAAGTCAAAGTCATCGTCTGGAAGAATGTGATCTATGCACTTTGACAGATACTCGTGCTCAGTCTTTCTTTCGTCGTATTTTTTTTACTTTTGATGTTGTTTTCATCGCATAGAGAATATTCTTTGACATTCTTGTACGGTAGGCAAGGAATGTTGTCTTCTCCATTTTAAGGTATTTCGATTGAGGCAAACGTGTGGCATTTTCTGTCTAGTAAACACTATCTGCCCTTTAAGTCTAGATACGGTACGGTACGTAGGTGGTTGTTGTTGTACACGATTTGAAAGACTTGCATATATCTTTCCTTTTTTACCGACAAGGCTAATATACATTCCATCCGCAGCCATTCATTTGCTAAATATCAAAAATGTGCATTTAAAAATGGTATTTTTTAACAATTAAAACGTTTTATTTGAAGTGACTTTACTCGTAGAGAATGAACACACGCAGTGTGGTATCGTGAGCAAAAAAGGAGATAATTTTTATATGAATCGTCGCCCTTTCCAGTGATAATTTCAAGTGTTATTTCATTGCTGTCATTCTCAATGTATAATTTATGTATACACTAAATAATTTCCACCAAAAATTTTCGTTGACGTTTGTGGATGCGATGCGTTCAAATACAAAGTAAAATATAAGCGATAAGAGTGACTACCTGACGAAAAGAATATTAAAAACCCAAGACGAATTAAGGTTTATGTATAGGGTGAAGAAATATATAAATGATCGATACTTTAACGCTTTATTTCTCGGTTGCGCGAATTTCAATGACATTCAGCGACAGTGAAATGTTCGTTAATTGCCAATCGAACATTCTTCCGGGTTGGAGAGATATTCATTTGAAACATAATCGATTATAACATACATGCACTCGCTCAACTTATAGTCATTTAAAGCTTTTCGAATTCATAAATACATTACTTAACAATGCATTTAATCGATACATGAAAACCTTTTCCAATGCAAAAATATTAAATCTTTAACTTGAGACAACACATGTATGCTATAATTGTATCCTTAACAAATATATTATAGGAAGCGAATGCTTGATAAATTATATTTGATTGATAATTCCGAATGAAACGTAAGTGAAACTCTTCCCAAATATGACTTGTTTATTTTCAACTATAGAGAAGAAAAAACAATAAATATTTCAACCGTAAATCAAATGGATGAACACGGAGAAATCTCAAATAGAACATAGATTTGAGAAATGAATACATATTTGATTATTGTAGGTGTTGTAAAATTTTAATTTAGGCTAAACAATATTGATTATCTATATCTTTAGTGTTAAATAAGCACTGCTTGAGGAACGTGACAGATTTTGACAAATACATTTGCGTATGTTATTGGTTGAAAATAAGGTGCTTCGTTGTAGCTATGTTTTCGTACCATATCCGCATATTAGTGTTGATAATAAGTTTTGGTAGAGTCCTATAATGTCCTGTTTAACAATTTCATTTAACATAAGCTAAAATGATATAATACAGCTACATAAGTTAAAACGATATTGTGAGGTGGAAAGAAATGAAAAGAAGCAAATAACGCCGAATGCTCTATCATTTTGACACGAATGTCAACTTAAATAGCGTTCAATAACGATACACTTTAAGACTTTGTCGCAAACAAGACTTGTATACCTTTCAAAGATATCAATACAAAAGCAGCTATTCGATTTTTTTTTCATAGCGACTCTTTTGAATTTATCATAAGAATTATTTATGTGCTTCATAAGTATAAACATTAGGATTTAACGTGAAAATGTAGTTGAATGCATACTAAGATAAATTGTTTAAACTTTTGGAATGGAGCAATTGAATGCGAACGATTGTTATTTCATTAAAACATTTTGCTGTGTTTCTATCCATCTACTTTTTTTTTAAATCGAATTACTATTTGAGGAACTGTTTAAACACAGGGGGGTTTAGTCGAGAACGCAGAATTTATATGTTACACATATCATAATATGGCCGTTGTTGTTTTGGAAATAGTATTCCATATTTTAGTCTGGTGATTAAGTACACGAATGGCGGCGATGGCCATTCTTTTACCACATCATTTCATTTCACACAGAACCAATTAATAAATAAATTGCCTACTCGATACACTTTCAGATAACTTAAACAGGCATAAGTTTGAGCGTGTTTGTATATTCGTCGATTGGTCATGCCGATAACATTCGATATTAAAAAATCGCTTCCAGTGCCAACTTATATTTTAAGGCTAAGACATAGTGGTGATAGTAAGGGTGCGAGCTGACTACTGCAAATGCTCGAACATTGTGTAGTGAACTGGACATTACCATCGGAAGTTTTTTGAAAATCGGTTATCAAAATGTTTACTTCAGTTTTGTATGCTGAACTTATTATAGTTGTTTGTTTTACAGCTAGTAATGCTGCAAGCAGCCTTGACTATAATTCAACTAAGGCTGTAATGTTCGCCAAACTGTCCGCTGTAGCATACGGCGAACCGGAGTATTTATCTAAGTGCATCAAACAAATTCTGCCTGACGATGACTTTGAAATTGTTGAAGCAATCGGAAGGAAATGTGAAAAATGGTTTCACTACAAGGAATGTTTTGTGTACACAGCAATTTCTCACCGTCATCAAACAATTGTCGTTGGTTACCGTGGGACAGCAGACAAATTAGGACAGCTTGTAAATGAAGCAACGGGATCATTTTCCAAAAAGGCTGACGATGACTGGATGCTGGTTCAAGAGGACGGACGTGTTCACAGTTATTTCAATTTTGCGTTTAACAGACTATATGATCCATGCATTCAGCAAAGCGTTAAAAAGCTCGCGAACACTTACGAAACGTATGATGTTGTCGTCACAGGTCACTCTTTAGGCGGAGCGCTGGCATCTTTAACGGCTTATGTTCTAGTTCGCGAGGGAGTTGTTGCGCCAGAGAGAACGACATTGTACACGTTTGGAATGCCACGTGTTGGTGACGAGAGGTACGCCTTTAATCACAACACGAGAGTCTATAAAAGCTGGCGCATCATCCATGGGAACGATGTTGTACCAAAGCTTCCTCCAAAAGAAATGGGGTATTATCACCATAAAACAAGCGTTTTGTATCCTTCGGATATGAGCAAACTCTCCGAATTCAAAATTTGCTCAGACAGTGAAGACCCAGGATGCTACGGTAACAAATCAAGTGTTCCGGAACACAATTCGTATTTTGGAATAAATATAGGCGACTACTGTAAAGACAATTTGAAGTACAAAAGAGAAACGGATGAACCCAAATTCCCCGAGGACCACTGTAAGGTGATTACATTAAAAGATGCTGGAGAAATTATAAATACCGGTAAGTAGACACAAAATAATAATAATAATAATAATAATAATAATAATAATAATAATAATAATAATAATAATAATAATAATAATAATAATAATAATAATAATAATAATAATAATAATAATAATAAGAATAATAATAATAATAATAATAATAATAATAATAATAAT